>JAAAKE020157946.1:0-12230 GCA_010014785.2 Anisolabis maritima
CCAGGCACGCACTCTTTCACACAAACATGCACACATACGTAGATAAACACCAAAACATATAAAATTATTTTTTCTATTCGAAGAGGGAATAATAATTTATAAAACACGAAAAGGTAATTTAATATTATTTATTATTTCTTGTTCTCTTGTTTCGTACCTATTTATTAGATAGGGATTTACTTAAGTTGGTTGTATTATTAACTCCCGTGTTTATACTTTCTTAACTAATAAATGTCACAATGAAAAATTGATTTAATTAAAGAAGATCCGTAAATTTAAACGAAAAGGTTTTTTAGAAAGTGTGAGATGATTGTTTTTTATTCGTTTATATATACCAATTGTTTCCTTCTTCATTTGACAGCTACTTTGGTCCATACACACATCCATCCTGTCATTCGATTGTTATTTTATTTTAATATTTGATATTTGTTCTTTTTTGTCATTGACAAGTATATTACCCGAACAAAATAATCGAGAAATAATCTTATTTATTAATAATAATTTTTCACTTTTAAATTAAGAATCAATAGGTTAAACCGAAACACATTATAGCACAAATCCAAAAATCCCGGGTCTGTTTTTTTTTTTATAATCTAATTATAAAAATCATATAAAATATAAATTTATTTAATAAATGAAAATTTTGTTAGTATTTTTACAAGTTTCTTGATAAATTTCTTTCATTCTCTTTCGGAATTATATTTAATTTATTTCCTAGGGTAAAAATTAAGAAGAAACTTAAAAAACTAAATTAATATTTCTTAAAAATTGTTTAGTTCAAATATTGAAACAATTAAAGTTGAAAAGAAGTTCAAAGGGAGCGAATTAATTATGAAAATGTTTAACAAAAATCTTGCTCTCTCTCTCTCAATCTTTTTTTTCTGGATTGGGTTGCTAAAAGTCACACACACACGGGCACAATTAATTCATTCATTATAAGCTCAACTTTTATGGAAAAATTTTAATTTAGAAATTATAGTAAATTTCGTGAACATATGGGATTTCCTTCTTTTTTTTCTCTTCCCCTTTAATCTCTCGCTCAGCTGCTTTAAAAACAAAAAAAACAAAAAAAAAAAAAAAAAAAAAGAAGTCAAACTTTGCCCTTTAGCTTTTGCTGATTTTGATGTGTTTGAAATTTTGCTGATTTTTTTTTTTAGAATATATAAAATATAACGAAGGGAATTTATTAAAAACAGTTAATTAAAATTTATTTAATAGAAAATTTCACATCCATTTATGGAAAAAACTAATCTTAGTAAAGAAAATTTATTGACCGATAAATTGGAAAAATCTTTAATTAATATATCATCTGTTTGAGGGATCACCATTTATATTGATATAAATATATATTATAATATATATCGCAGGCCAAGGCGTTTCGCTTTTCTGAAGGATTTCCTCTCTTGTCTTATTTTGTCGTTTTTGGAATAGAGAGAATCTGAATCCAAATTTATATTCAGGACGAAAAATTCGAACTTATCATTAAGGACGTTAAATAAATGAAATTTTCAAAATTATTTGAGGTAAATAAAATTAGGGATTTTGAAAATAATATTTTAGATTGAAAAATAATAAATATAATGGATTATTGGTCAAACTAAAGTTAAAATTTGAAAATACCACGTGAAGTTTCATTTAAAATACTTCTTGAAATTGGAATATCTTAAAATTTTGTTTTATATGATATGTAGGTTATGAAAAATTCAATTCTATATTAAGTGGTCTGAGCAATGGCTTAATCGTATGCGTTCCAGAAATGGAATGAATCGAATTTTCTGGATTTTCTTATATCTGCAATAATAAAAATAGAATACAATTAGAACAGTAGAAACAGGACCTCTATAATCCATATCCTTTTTAAAAATTCTTTTATTTGTTCCAATTTTTCCTGGTTTTCCCAATTTTCTTAAAAATTTTCCCAATTAGCCCAGTTTCAACTGTATGGTCATTTCTCCTTGGTTATTAAATTAACGCTTTTTTCAATCATCATCTTTATGTAATTATGTAAAATTTCATCCATTTCCAGTGCTATAACATATATATACCCAAATAACTTAAAGTTTTTTAATTTTCTTATTCCTAGAAATTTCAAAAAAAAATCAAAATTCATTTCTCTCTATTTCAGAGTTCAAGAAAGCAAAATATCCACTCCGGGCTTCTTTTCTTTAACGCCGATTTAATATTTATTTGATTTGTTGTCTTTTGAAATTATATTTGCCCTATTTGATAATATGCATACAAGAAGATAAGCTTTTTCTTTCTTTCATTTGTACTCCACGTTTTGTTTGTATAATAATCATAATAATATTTTGCAATTATGAGTGTACCGGTATGTGTAAATGTGGAGGGAGATACGCGACTATACGCGACTAAAATCATTATTTGCGTTTATATAGTTTGAGAAAATATAAGTGGGATATGTTTTTTCTTGTTTTCTTTACTTTTTCTTTCTTAACACGTGCAATTTCTTTTATAATATTCAAAATAAATATTAGCCTTAAATAAATTTAAAACTTATTTAATTTTGTCACATAATTTATTTGTTAATATAATTAATATTTTAGGCTCTTTTCTCTAAATATGAAAGAGAGATATTTATTCTCTTTGCCGGTATGATATGTAATTCCCATATATTAAAACTGAAGAAGATAGTCAGTTTAAAATTACTGATCTGATTTTGAACAGCTGACGATTAAAACAATCCTTAGAGTTATTAATTGTCGTTATTTATACAAAATCATTTTATGCATCCAAAAAAGTTGAATATGGTGGTCATAAAATTTTTTATATACTCTCGGATATAAATTACTGAAAAAAGCCTCAATATATTTCTGATTTGTATTAATATTGTTGCAGTGACAAACTTTTACTAAGATAATTTGGATTCGAGGATAAAAGAATAAAATTTAAACATTTTTATGACCATCACCTTCAACTTTTTTTGGATGAATAAATAAAGACATATAGATACATATACAGATAGCTATGAAGATGATTTTAATTACTAAACGTGTGTTTAAATTATTATTTTTTTTTTTTATTATTCAAAATACTAAATTCTCTGGCCAAACGTTCAAAAAAAGAAAAAGAAAAAAGCTACATTTTTCTTCACCTTTTACCTCGTAAAAACCTCCGTATATAATATACTGACAGATCCCTGTCTATTTTTTAGTTGCCAGGAATTTCACTCGTTGAGATATAATTTCTATATAACCGTAGTTTGTAACAAAGATATCAAATTTGATGGTTAATCAGGGAGGAAAGTTTGAACTAATCGTCACTTGTATTTGAATAGATCCAAACTATCCTTTCTAAGGATACGTTCCAGAAGAATGGTAATATATGAGGGAATTAATTAGACTAGATATGCAAGTTTTTACAAAATAAAAAATAGCTAGTTTGTACACCAACGTTATTTTTTTTATAAATGCCTCTTTAAAATCTCGTACTCATTACTCCCTCTTCCGGTCACTCCGGTAAGAACATCATAGAACTGCTCAAACATCCTTTGAATGTTGCTTTAGGTATTGAAATTTTAAGACGAAATATTAATCCCAATTATAATGTTACTCTCAACTTTTCGTATATGCCTCCCTAATACTTCTCCAAATTCACATAAAATCTTTTTAATGTTTTGTTCTTGACTTGAATCTGATTTCTCTTGTTCAATAAGTTAACTTGGGCGTTTTCATCCATTTGGGCTTTATTTATTTTCTTATTTATTATTATTATTTTAATACAAAACTCGTCTTCTTCTTGTTTGAATTCGACTTTTTCTTGTATATAACAAAATCTTTTATATGTAGGGAGAGGAGGTAAAAAAAAGTACGAGAAGGTGAAAAAGTTTTTTATTTTTAAATAAAACATATTTGAGTTTTATATTAAATTTATTTCAGAATTGTATTTATATGAGACCAGAAGAATAAAATGTAATTTTTCTTCTTAAATAAAAAATTTGTAAAGTTGGAAATTTCTAAAATGGAGAAATAAAAAGAGTTAGGTTTTTCTGTTTATCTAGAATTAATATTTTAATAAGGATTTAACTTTCTTTAATTATCCAAATAAATAAAATAGGCAACGAACTGGCAACTCCTTCCCACCCACTTTTTAGCCATCGCTAAGCATATTTTAAGGGAATATAAGTTGGGCACTCTACAATGTATGCAAGTCATTTCAAGTTGATTTTTAAGGCTATTTTTTTGGGTTATATTGTTTGGATAAATAAATATTTTTTCATTAATTGAATTTAAAATATTATATTGGCTACCAATTAATATAAATAACAAAATGGCTTCAGATACCTAAAATTCCAGAATTCTTATCCTATTCTAAGACAATAAAGCCACCTCACAGGTCCCTCCTCATTTCAATAGGGAAGACCACGTCTATTATTATTACAATATTTCCCTGCCTCTTCCAAAAACGGTCCAGCTATAATTATTTTTCAAGAAATTAAAAAATATTAAAAATTTACTTATAATATATTATGAATTTTGGAAGTGTTATTTATTTATTTATTTATTTTTGAGATATTTTTATATTTCCCACTTGATTTGATATTTTCTATTTGATATTTTTCAAATGAAGTGTCACTTTTGGTTGACAGATTATTGCTAGAAGTTAATAAACTTTTACGTACGCTTTTGATGAAACTTTTATATTTAGAGTTTCCCATATTTAATATTTTCCACGCCTCTGTCTTTCTTTAGTCAAGCGAAAGGCTTTAGATTTGTAAAAATATTTGAACTCTTGTTTTCAAAGTGATTTCAAACCAAAAAATCTGGTCTGAAGGCCGCACAGCTTTCTCTTACCTAAGGTAAGGAAAATTGAGTGATGTGCTGTCACCTAGGTAGCCGAATTATAATTTTAGAGATTTATCATTTGTATGTATTAATCAATATTATAAAAAAAATTAAATAAATTGGCTGTTAAATCTCCTCTAATTTTTCTCTACT
Source organism: Anisolabis maritima (assembly GCA_010014785.2). Lineage (NCBI taxonomy): Eukaryota > Metazoa > Arthropoda > Insecta > Dermaptera > Anisolabididae > Anisolabis > Anisolabis maritima. The sequence continues at coordinate 4,956 of JAAAKE020157946.1, forward strand.
TTTCGGCATCTGAAGCAATATCTACTATTATTATAGGAACTAATCTTGTATATATATATATGTAGGTAAATTATTTTAATGAAGTTTGTGATGTATTTACTAATTTTGGTCAGAGTAATCAATTGCGCTAGGACTCATCTTTGGGAAAATATATTTAGGCTGTTTTGTGGAGCCTATATTTGACGAATGATCCTATCTTTATGTCTAATTGCAAAGGTTCTAGCTTCACTATTGACTTCACTTGACCATAAAAAAGCCCCGAGCGACTCTCTGGCTCCAGGTACTAGATATTAAACGATATATATAATAAAATATATTTATTTATATCAATTATTATCCAATTGATATAAATAAATTTGGCCTTGGCTCTGAAGGTTATCAATATTGACAGTGTCTCTCTAATCTCAAGGCACGGGATCGTGGGTCTGTGTGTTTGTCATATGATATTGTCTGTTAAAATATAACGAAAAATTTGGTAGATAAAATTTGATATTTATTGATTACTAGTAAACTATCCATAAATTTTAAATTCTTTTTGAAAATAGTAAGAAAAAGCCAACTCATTATAAAAATTATTTATTTAATTTATTTAATTAAAGAGGGCTTTTGAAGAAGTCGGTAGGTTATTGCCTTCTACACAGGAGGTCAGTGTTTGCATCTCGGTCAGGAGGGATTTTTTCATTAAAAAAATTATTTAATGTAAACAAATCCTCAAGTAAGCCCTTAATTGAAACATTGGATCCCACCACAATAGAGGAGAGGGAGTTACTGTGACACCTCGTCCTATGGAAAGGAATTAAAGAAGGGTTTCTCCTCTCAATGATACACTGTTGGTAAAGAGTAGGCTACACGCCGGTGCTGAGAGAGTCCTTCCTCAAACTTGTCCATCCTCCCTACTATAGAATATGTTAGAATAAAGGGACCGGCTGGAATTAGTCTTAGAAGTAGCTAGACTGGGATTGAGGTGTGTGTCTCCGTGCACGAAAGCACCTTGGGTAAATAAACGGATCTCGGTAGGTGAACATATACTGTCCAAATGAAAAATGAAATTTTAATTCAGAAGATTAATCAAATTTTCAGTGCCTCTTTTAATCTTATTTATAGACTCAGGCTTCTGGTGAGTCGTAGATGTCGACTACGAGTTAGCCGAGTTAAGGTTGATATTTCTTCTATTCTCTCTCTCTACTAGTCTCTTTTACACTCATTAAGCAGGTAAAAGTTTAATATATTTAGGCTCCAGTATGTATAGGAAAGTAATGGAAACCATTTTTCGCCAAATTAATTATATTAAAAAAAAAAAAGAGAGAGAAAAAAAAAAATAAATTATATTTTTATTTTCTCTTCAATTATTCGCTTTTTACAAGGTTCTATGGGATTGAATATTAATAATCAAAAAAAAAATCTGATCTCTGATCGAAATTTTAATTCCCTTTTTAGCATAGGGCTTTTGAAGGTCACAAATCATTGAAAACACCTCACAAACAAACAAGCCGACAGTCAGACAATGCTCTAATCCGCCTCATGAATAAAATTCATGGCTTAATTTTAAGGAAAAAGAGAATGAGAGGAGGTGGAGATAAATTTAAATATAGAACCCTCTTTTGAATCCACAGGATTAAATGGAATTTAATCCTTTTTATATTGATTTCAACCGTATGATTATAACAATGTCCCATTTGTTAGCAATATTTATGAGCTCATGGCTTAAAATAGTTAACCAGAGAGTTGGTTCTGACCTCTATTAGGTTTGACATGCTCACATCCGGCGATAGAGATTTTAGTTTTATAACAATGAAATGCATTATCATTTATTTAGAATTTTATTCACCAATTACACTATGTAACAAAAATGTTTCCTAAATTTATTTAAATCTAAGATGACCATTTTGTCGTCCACCAACTCTGATGAGTTTCATTTTCTACACTTTTTCATTTTCACGATAGTATCAAATTTCTCTTCAGAATAAATATAGTGGTGGTTTTGAGTCAAACTCTTTCTCGTTTTTTTCGACCTTCTCAATAGATATAATGTGGATATAAGCAAGAATCTAAAGAGGCGAAGTCACCGGGTCGATTAAAATCTCTCAGCTCTATTTCAAAATGGTTTTGACTTAGAAGAACGTCTTCATGGTATCTAGAGGGTAAAATTTAGAATGTCTCCATCACGATATCTTCCCTTTTCCATTGTTAAATATAAACATGTAAACGAAAAGGGATCTAAAAATGATTTACAATATATAAAATTTGAAAAAAGATATATTAATAATTCTGAATCCAAAAATGCATAACCCATAATTAGTAGATGATAATAAACGAGTTACCAGTCTTAAAAATTAACAACAATTTGTGCTTTTGACATGGACTTTGGTATTAATTAAATTCAGTACTAGGAATGTTGCACAAATGAAAATTGTCAGATTTATTCTCTAATAAATTCTAAATCCAACTATATATAGATTATTACTATTGTATTATTACCTGTCAGAAAGGCTGAAAGAAAAATAAATTAGGTTTTTTTTGGGGTTTTTTAAAAATAATATGGATATTTTCTAGGGTCAAAAAGAGAAAACTTTATATAAAAATTTTACCTATTTTTTTAAAAATAATAAAGTATTCACAAAAAGAAAATATGGGAGAGCTTTTTTTAAACTTTCGTATTTTATACAAGTAGTTAAACCAAAAATTTTATTAATTAAAAATAAGAAGTGTGAAAGCTTCGATTTTAAAATCAAATTTTCAGTTTTATACAACATTAAAAAAAAAGCAAAATTTTTCCATTGTTTTTAATTTTTTTTTTTTTTTGATCATTAGAAATAATATTGACTTTTCTGAACGAATTTATTAGAAGGTAATGAATGTTAAGAATAAAAGATGAGTTGAAGGGTTTTTCATTGTCGAAGTGCCAATAAACAATAGTTCCCTTGATTTGGAATTTGCGTTTGGGTGTAACAAATGGTAGCTAATTTAATCAATGATGTTAATTAATTGATATATTCATGTAGCATGTGGGCATGTGGAAGGAGAATTTGGCTTTAATCTTGCCCTTTTGTCTCTCCTCTTAATATATCTGTTTGTTTTAGGGAAGGGAACATTGGCACAACACTAACCAATAAAGAAGGAAGGACTTTTGGCTGTCCAATCAATCTAAGGTAAGAAAACGACAACAACAACTACTAACTCTTCTTTTTCTTACTTTGCTGATGCATCTTCATTAGTTCAATTTCGCTAGCAGGCCTTTAGGATCTTTCATCACTTCTTTTACTTTTCATTTATATATCACAATTATCTTTAAATGTAATCCTTACGTTGATGAATATTATATTTTTTGGCTAGTAATTTCTCATATATCATGGGTAAAAAATAAAAGGAATTATTGTTAATAGAGTATATTTATTTTTAAAGTTTTTAAGATGGGTGAATTGGAGAAAATTGGCGCGTAATTAAAATTTTATTTTGGTAATTGAACTTGATCTTGAATCTTTATATTTATTTTTGAAGAATAAAATTAGGCAAGTTGAACTTATCTTGACTCTATAAATACTGTAATTTCTTAAATGGCAATTTGTCAAATTCCTAATTAGTATCAGCATGAGTATTGATCATTTAGATTTACGATTCCTCTTTCCTCTCCCCCCCCCCCTCCATATATTTACCCCAATTTTTAATTTCCCTAATTAATAATATTAATAATAATAATAATTCCCCTTAAATAAATTTCAAATAAAATTTTTAACATTAAAAAGGGCTGAAAATAAATTCTTTCACTTGATTTTGCAGGGTTCAGCATTGCCTTTCCAAGAACCCAAATGCAAATTTTGATCCATTTTGGTTGATCGGTCCTATAAATATAAACCAACAACAAATCTTACACAGAGCAACAGCCATATTCATCAACAGAAACAGTATGGGTATATTGAGTTAAATTTTTTTTTTTTTTTGGGATATGTAAAATAATTTTGAAATCCAATAAACTTTCTCGTCAATTGATCCACAAAAATTCTAGAGTTTATTGATTTTTCAAAGAAATCAAATAGCCACAAAATGTATTAAAGGAGGAGAGTTGAGAAGTGGTTTTTGATTCCAATAATCCTTTCTAAAATATTAATATTAATGAAATAGATGGTATATTTATTAAGATAATTAAACAATGTTTGCTAATCATCTTCATCTTCATCATCATCATCATTAGAGAGTTCTAATGTCTTGCGGTTGGGAGATTAAGAGGTGAAGTGAGGCTCCTTCCTATCTTAAGCTTCCCTTCATTCCACCATTTGCTGTCAATTAGCATAGTTGAAGATATCGATTGGTGATTAAAAGAGTGAGAGAAAGACGGACAGACGAACGTCAAAGTCAAATCATTGCTAAAGGAGGAAGGGAGGGGGGGGGGGGCTTTTAATCTCCCAAGTAGCAAATAATTGGCAAGCCATTGATTGCGGAAGGCCCTAAGACCAACATGCCCTCTTTTTCTTCCGAATTCTTCTTTTGGAATAATATAATGTTATCAAATTAAAAATTCTTTAATTTTTCAACTAACAAAATTACTTTTCAATTAATTAAACTACAATGAAATCAGATCTTAATATCCTCGTTAACAGTTTAATCTATTTTCCTCACTTAGGCTGAAAGTTGCGGTTGTTAATGAGCTAATTACCATTTTTTTCAATCTTTTTCTTTAACCTAGGGTTGTCAAACTCGCGTTATAAATACCACACTCTCTCAAGATGTCTGAAAAGCAATTTTGCTTCTAAGAAACTGTAATAATAAATAATTAAATAATAATAACCCTTATTTGTTAAAATTTTATTAAGTAAACTGTATATAGAAAAATATGGTAGCACGGACAGTCAATTTAAAGAAAATTAAGATTAATTTTTTAGACTTTTATATTGCGAGCTGAGACCTCATCGGGACTTGGAAAAATTTATAATAATACTCAATGTTCAAGCATAATGAAATAATTTTAAATTTCATAAATATAATAATTTTCTTTTATTTTATAATTATATATATGAAATTATTTGTTGTCGAAAAAATTAACGAACACTGAGTAGTATTAAAATATTTTCTAAGTCGCGAAGAAGGTTTTAGCTCTCGACCAAAACGTTGACTAGGAAATTAATGTCAATTTTCTTTTTATAATTTAATAAATGAAATTTTAATAATTAAAACTTGGCGGTTTTTCAGTGCTTTTTTCAAAAAATAAAACCTACAAATATTAATATCGTTGTATATAGCTACAAAGTTTTTTGAACACTTTCTCTTATTAAATTTGTTTTTGGTTTGGTAAACTCATGCTTCAATACAAGATTGATCTATTAATCTATTTCGATATTTTAATATTTTGTTAGTGAGGGGATGGGGGTAAAATATCTCTTTAATTTCCCATTGGCATCATGGCAAAAGCTTACTTGGTGCTCTTGGTGGACATTTTGAGGTAAAAATTGATTCTATTTGACCTTCCCTCTCCCATTGTATTTTTTGTTTATATAATATATTGTATTAATATATATTTGTATAAACACCAAAAAGAACTACATTATTTTCTTAAGTTCACTTTTCATTATTATCATATTTCTTCCGGTTTTTCTTTTTTTTTTTTATTTGTTTTTGAGGATTATTTAAAAAAAAAAAAACTGGTTTTTCTTTGAGTTTGTTTTTATACTAATTTTCCTCCAATTGCATCGAGGATCTGCCTGGACAGTGGGAGATAAGCATTAAGAAGATGCTCTTAAAGCCTCTTAGAGAATGTCCTTCTGTCTATATATCTGTCTATCTGTTTGTCTGTCTGACTCTCTTGTCTATTCGCTATTGACCAAATGAACAAATCAACTTCCGGTTCAGTGAGAACCTACTCCTTTGCTTCTCTCTTCCTTCGTCTTCTTTCTTTTCTCTTATATACAGCAACTAATTGTTCTCTCGGCTGTCCTGTTTTTTGTTAACCTCGCTCTTTTCTTCTTGTCTTTTATCAATAAATCCTAAAGTCAACATTTAGGGGATACTTGGAACATCAAAGCACGAAATACAAACACACATAGATAGAACCTATCTATTAAAAAAATTCTTTAAATCAATTATTTTATTAATAGGAAAATAGCAACTTCAAGCGAAATGACGTTTTCCATTATTATCTAAAGATATATCCCTAAATGAAGATTGGTATTTCTTTTGCTTTCTCTATACTAGCCTTTCGTAAAATCTGTTTGCTCTCTAAAATCTTTCCTTAAATCCTATATAAAATATTTATCGATTAAATCAAAATCGATTCGAGTTTGGTAAACTACATGAAAATGAAATCATGTATATAATTAATTCTCAGATCATCATACATATAATTAATTATCGATTATCTCAAAAAGTCATAGAAATTTCATTGAATTCAATCGAAATAATTTTATTGATTTTACTTTCTTAAACCTATGTATGTAATTAAAGGAATAGGAAAAGTATTGCTATCTTGAAAAAAATTAGAGGTCAGGATTTAAATGGAAATACACATTTTGAGGTCTGTCTGTATGTATGTGAAGAAAATATCTCAAAAACGAAAAATCTCTGGAAGCTCAAATTTGATATTTAAGCTATGTGTCCAAAGTATGTGCAAGCTTTTGAATGAAATCGGCCAAGGAGTACTAGTACTTTACTAATGTACTTAGTTAATTGATTTTTTTTCGATTTTCTCAAAATTCCTTCTAACAATTTTGACTAATTCGGCTATACATATATTAAATATTCTGATCTTTAAGATGTATTAATCATTATCCACATCAAAAGATTTTAGAAAAGAGGATGATTCGATGCCATGGTATCCATATATAAATATTTTTAAATTATGGCCCAAGATATCGAAGAGGCTTTAGAAAAAAAATGAGATTTAATTGCCAATTTAATTAATTTAATTAAATTTTTTTTATAATATTGGTATTGATTAATACTCATATAGGAAAAAAAATCTTTAAAAATGAAAGCTAAATTAAAATTGTTAACCGGTTATCATCACAATTGAACCCTCAGACAATTCTACAAGGAGAGGGAGTTGCTGTGACACCCCGTCCTATGGAAGGGACGTAAAAAAGGATTCCCTCTCAATGATGCACTCTTCGATAGGAGTAGGCTACACGCCGGTGCTGAGAGAGTCGTTCCACAAACTAGGACATCCTCCCTGGCATAAATGAAGTTAGAAGGAAGAGACCGAGTGGAATTAGATATAGAAGTAGTTAGCTAACTAGATATGAATATAGGAAGAGGAGTTAGAGTTAGGAAATAAAGTAACTTCATGGG
>JAAAKE020157957.1:0-12230 GCA_010014785.2 Anisolabis maritima
ATTTTTTTAATTTTTAAATATATTTAAAAAAAAATAAAAAATAGAATTTTAAAAAAAAATTTTTAAAAAAAAAAAAAAAAAAAAAAAAATAAAAAAAACAGAATTTATTTATTTAATTAAATTTTTATCTCAAATATTTTTATAATTCATAACACAAATATTATTTATTAAATTAATATATATACATGAAAAAATTTACCAGAGTTTTCTTTTAATAAGTCTACATTTTCTCTTAAACATTGAAATAAAATAAATATATTTTTTTAATTAATTCATTAAAAGCACTATCACCCTTTTTTTCGAATTATTTTATTAGTGAGGGACAGAACTATCGAGGATGGGACTGTAACACTAAAGCGAGGTGAATGGTAGATAAAATAAATAGCACCGAGCTCTCAGCGGCCCTAGATGGTTTAATTTTAGGAGAGGAAGTTAATCAAATATCCAAGAGTTAATCCTGATTTGGGATAAGTAAAAACATCTAGGAATGCACTGCATTGCCGCAATGAACTTAACTCTGCACAAGGGCTGTGGAATTGCTTGCCTCGCTCGGAATAATTTCAAAAAATTAGTATGGATTTTGGTATAGCTGTTAGTATCCGAATCAAACGTAAAAATTGTGATATTTGAAAAAATTCAAAATTTCGACGGCCATTTTGACCATGTTGCCATAGACCCATTTTAAAAATTTTTGCGGAATTGTACTTCATTTTTGATGCTTTATCAGAAGCCGCAGTCAAAGTTTTGATATTCTGAAAAAAGACTTTGGACAGACAGAGCGTACAATAACGAACTTTTGAACATGTGAAGATAAGCTATGACATTTCAGACATGAGTATTTATAATTAAATCAAATGAATTGAAATATCAGCTACTTAACTAGGCCGCGGCTGCGTGGCTGATTTCTACCCATTTAATTTCAAACAAAGCAAATTTTATTTTAATTAATTAATTAATATTCACTTATAAAGAAGCTACATTTTTAATGTGAAAACGGGTTTGATTTCAAATTTTATAAAAAAATATAAACTTTTATTGCATTGAAAAATAAATCCCTTCTAGTACGTTTTTATGTTTCTTCAAAGGAAATGCAAACTTTTGGTTTATACTTGCAAGCACAGCCTATCTTCTGGTACCATTCCAAGAGAAATTGCATTTTATCTTAATAAATTTTAAATTATGCTTCTATCCTGATATCATAATAACATCTTTAAAATTAAAAATTTATTAGATGTTCCGATAATTATTTTTTTTTTTTTTTGTTCGCTTATATGTGGGATAAATTTTATGATTTTTCTTATAATTTTTAAGCGCAATGATTATTTATTTAAAAGCGATCAAATTATTTGAGAATAAAAATAAATAATTTTTATTAGGAAAGGGATGAAGTTTTTGGAAAGGGAAAAATTTTGCTTAAACCTTATTTTAAGACCCGGGGTTAATTAAAAATTGGATGAGGCAAGGATTCGGGAGATTTAACGGTTATTTTAGGATTTTAGGATTCGTCCCATTCTTTTTATTAATATTAATTATTTATTTAGTTTCTAAATAATTTCTCAATCAAAAATAAATGAGAAAAATCGAATAAAAATTTATTAATTTTCTGTTCTTATGCAGGGGGCGTAACCAATGGGGGCAGAAAAAGTTCTAACTTTTCTTTAAGTTTAGTTAAATAATAATTTTGGCAAAAAGGACATTAATAAAATAGATTGTCCGAATTTAAACAATGGGCCTGTTTTTAAAAATAAAATAAAACATCGGGAGTGGCCTCCTCTTGTATTCACATATATAGGTGAGTTACTACGATTTTTTAGAAAAACCTCCGGTTGTGAGAAATAGCCCAAAATTGATTTTTTTGTAATGCACATATGTAAAATTTGGTTGATCTATATGAAAGCGTACTCGATTTATCGTGTTAACGAACATACACACACCACACAGACAAAATTCGAAAAATGGTATTATCGGGCTCAGGGAGGTCTATAACGTGAACAATCAAAAGCTCGAGATCGAACTTTTAGACGATTACAATTCTTTCGCAATACTACGGATATATTCGAGAAAGGAAAAATTGGGTTAACATTTTGATCTTCTCATCTACCTCACCGCCACCAAGATCGGCGTTTGTGCTAATGGGCTCTTTGAATAGGGTTTTTAAGGTTCTCGAAATTTGGAGTACTATCGGCCTATTTGTTTATCCCAAAGAAACAATGCTTTTCGCTTTGGGGAAAATGCATAAACAAATCGGTTTCATTTGTCACAAATGGGCAATTTTTAAAATTTTTTCAAATTCTAAATATATTTCGAGATTATTATTAATAATTAAATATCCAATTATGAGATTAATAATTAAAAAAATAATCCATGTTTAACTGAAGGTGTGAACATTTAAATCAAACACATCACAGATAACAGAGAATACATTTCTAATGAAAGTTTTCCCTGGGCAGGGGTCTTGGTGTAAAGACAGATCTGCCGCGAAAGTGGATGGTCGCTGGTTCAAGTTCGGGAGGCACCAAATATTAAACAATCATCTCGCACTCATTTATCTTAAATGTATCGGCAACAAAAAAAACTTAGTTATTTTAAAAAATGACCATATATTATTTTAATATAGTCTATATATATGTATTTTATGGAAACTTTCATTAGAAATATAACGAATTAAATGTTCACACCTTTAGTTAAGCATGGATTGTTTTTTAAAATATTAATCTCATAATTGGATATTTGATTATTAATAATAAATCGATTTGTCCTTGCATTTTCCCCAAAAGCGAAAAGCATTGTTTCTTTGGAATAAACAAATGGGCCGATAGCACTCCAAATTTCAAGAGCCTTAAAAACTCTATTCATAGGGCCGGGACATGTTTCTAATTATTTTTGATGTAGATTCATACTGTAACAGGAGATCAAGATTGGTGAAGAGTCAACTGTACATTCCCATTGCTAGCTTCATTCTGGTAATAAATTGTTCTATGAAAATTTGCAGAACTGATTAAAAGAAAAATCTGGAAATAATTTTTAAATTGACTCTAAATTGTGCAATTCAATAAAAAAAAAAATTATTATAATTAAATTTTGTTATAAAATATAAAATTAGCTTGTGAAGAGTTGATGATTTTATTTAGTTTAATATTATTTTAACTTTCGGAACTTTTTTATTGTTTTGTATACACGAATTAGCATAATTTTTTAGTAACCTAAATACCGTGTTATACGGGATTTACCCGTTTAATAATATATAACATATTTTTTTAAAAACGTGAAAAGCAAAGTCCCTAAAGCCGGGGCTCACATCGGACCACGCCAGCACGAGTCCTTGGTGCCTCGTTCCCCGACCTTCAAAGTGACTCGTGGTCATTTGATTAAAGAAAATGAAAGATGAGTCGGGTAAAAGCATCCGAGCAAAAATTTAGCAGATTTTTCTCTGGATATTTATTTTATTTAAAAAATAAACTCCATTGGGAGAAAAAAATGTCATGAAATTTTATTAGTTTTTTTTTACTAGTTCTAAAGCTGAGAATTCTAAACATTCAATTTGTACATCTTTTTTTAAATATAGGTAGATATATATAAATTTATATATATTATAAGCACTTCTTTTCAATTTTTAATTATTAAAAAGTGCTGCTGCTTAAAGTATTTTATTGACAGCATAAAAATTCAAAATCCGTAGTTTATATCGATTAAAAATTAAAATATTTAAAATTTCACATACTTCATTATATAAATACTGCGATTACTAAATGATGAACAAAAAGATATAGAAAGGAAAGCAAGAGATATAGGGGGAGTTTTTTACACTCTCTGGTTAAGGGGAAATAAAATGGATCTGTTCTCTTGATTGCAGAATTATCAGGAGTTTAGGATGGGGATATCTTTTCGCCACTACTTTTATAGAGTGAGGATAATCTTTATTTGTCGTAGAGTGACGCAAGTATAATAGGTGAAGTAACAAATGCACACAGACACTCAAATATTTTTTTTTTGCTCATTTTTATACTATCAGTATACAATTTTTTTAATATATAGCACATATGAAAATAAGAAAATTAAATGTCACGTTTTCGATAAAAAAAGATCCTTGCTTTTAATTTATCTTCAAAAACATATAGATAAGAAATTTTTTATTTTTAAATTTAATAAAATAAAAATAGCAATACCTTAGGTGCCGAAATAGAAGGGAATTTTTATTTAATTATAAGAAATTTAAAAAAAAATTATTAAATTCATTTTCATTAAAAAACAATGAAAAATTTTTATGAGGTTAGAGAAGAGAAGGAAGAAGAAAATTCTGCACCCCAGTCAGACTGTGGATAATGTACATTGTTTATTGGAGTTTCTTTTTGGGCGGCTTTTAATTACCCTTTTCGCATAGCAGACAAAGGCAACCTAATAATATATTTGGGGAATAAATTATTTCGGCAGTTCCCAAATTTCCCACCAATAAATTTAATTTTATCTTAATTTTTTTTCTCTTTCGAAAATTTTATCGTCCGACCATTTCGGGAGAGAGCCCTTTCCATATTTGAGGCACACGCTACCGAGAGAGAATTCAAAAATACAGTCCAGCCACTCTCGGCATCTTAGGAATCGTAACCCAACAAAATTTTCCCCACCGAGTCTCACAAGATCACCACATCATAAAAAGAGATTTACCGCCCTCGTTATTTGCCCGCTGCACCTCCACCAGCTAGATCGTTTTTAAGGGGCTGATTCCACCTGTCATCATTTCCTATGGCATTTCACCTCCCTGTATTCCAAAAATAAGTAGATAATAATTAAATAAAATATATATTGGCAAGTTAAAGATCACAATATACTCTCTTTCAATATATATATATATATATATATAGGACGTAACAAAATGATAATGATAAAAATAAATCGTCAAGAGTTATATTCTATACACAAAAAAATGTTTTCCTTCAAATAAATCGGCACCTTTAATAAAATATTATTTTCAAACTAGTAAAAAGTTTAATTGAATTTATTTGATTTTCTTTTCAATTTTATTCTTATAGAGGAATTTTCCTCCTCTAGACCACATAATCTGGTGTGACCGCCAGAAACCGACCGTCACTTTACCCAGAGTTGAATTAGCCTGAGAAAATTATCGCAAAAATATGAATAGTTATCAAAAAATACTCAAATAAAAGTTGTTAGTATTTATAATACTTTTATAGCAACTTTTGTTAAAAAAATTTTCTAAAATGTTTCTTGGAACTAAGTGATAAAATGACGTCAGTAAGCTGCCATTTCCTTTCATTGGATCTGTACCCAAAGTGGATTAAAATGAGATATTGATGTCCAAGGCTTAAATATGAAGTTTTATCACTCATTCATTCGTTCAACCGAATTTGCTCAACACATGTCTACAGACCAACAGACGGACATTATAATACAAACAGTTGATTTTATGTGACAGTCGGTAAAATATGAATTAAGTCTGACTTAGTTTCAAGATTTAATAAAAAAGCTAAATCTATTTTTATTCTTATTTATTTTTTATAGGATTGCAAGGAATTTTCATTTGCTTTATTTTTACGAATTTTATAATTTTGAATTTTTTTTATCTTTTTATATTTATTGTAAATGAATAGAATGCTAAATAATTTGAATTTTATTACTTGAAACTATTACTATGAGAAAAGTTTAGGCCGATCATGATTTTTTGGGAAAGACTTGTTGACGATCTTTAAGCAAGCATCGATTTCTCTTAAATGGCAAAAGATTATCCTTAAAAACGTGCTAATAATATAAATTCAAAGATGAGAGGCAAATGTATATAAAAATTTTAGATGATATATAAAAAAAATATGATATATTGTTAAATATTACATGATATATTGTTAAATATTATATGCAATATAACTGTTTTAAATTAATTCCCTTACAGTTTAAAACACAGCCATCTTTCCAAAAGTTCCAATAATTATATTTTTGGAAGAATATTACTTCTCAATTGATACTTTATACAGTGAGAATTCAAGATTACCCCATAAATATACTGTTCTCTTTTCATTTGCCAATGTCCCTCTTTAATGCTTGTTCATGTGTTTTCATATTCCTGCGATTTCCATGTCTCATGATTTGTATACATATTTTTTCGCTAAGTTGTCCCCATTTATATATTTGTCTATGCGTGGGTGGGTGGAGATAGACGAAATCGTCTGAGGGCCACCTGTGTATGTGAGCGATTGTGTGTGTGGATTATATTTTGTGAGGGAGACAAGGGGATCATTGGGAGAAGGTATCTCTTTATACCTTACCTCCATCCCCATCCTGATTTTTCAAAAAATTAAAACAATTGTTATCACTGTTTGTTATCCAACAATAATATTATATTGCACTCACATATTTCTTGAGCTTACTATATATTTCATATGAAATATTTTAAGAATTTTTATTGAATATAAATCCGGTTTTTAGTACTTTATTGTTTTAGAAAATATAAAAATTTTTTGAAGATTTTATTAAAAATTTTATTAAAATTTTTCAAGTTATTTTCAAAAAACAATAGACATGGAAATTGCAGAGATTGCATGTACCACCCAGGATTTTGGATAGAAAACAGAAAGACCGTTATTTTTAGAAGGAAATAAAATAAAATATATGTAATCGACTTTAATAATTTCAGTCCAAGTGACTTATCTCCCCCCCCGTCATTAGGCCCTTAAATTATACAATGAGTGGTTTTTAAGAAAGGAAAAATACGTTATTATTTTTTCTATGAAATTTTATTTATATTTAAAAATTTTAAGCCCCAAGAAAAAGTAGTATTTACTCTTTATTTAATTTGAATTGTTTTCTTAATTCTACCCTGTACCAGATGTTCCATTCGAATGGTATCCCTAAAAATGTTACTTTAAATTAACAAGGCAAAGGGAAATTAAACATTAATATGTCCTGCCTAAACATAGGAGAAATGGAGGCCATTCACAACATTTGATAAAAGAGGATCTCAGCCTCCAGTCACGGTGCTTCATGTTCCTAAAAATAGTTGATAGAATTTTAAGACCTACCTTCTGGATCTCGAGCGCGATGTAATCCCTCTAAAGCAGATGGACCCTGAACGGCTCGCGGGTAGGTACGGTACGATCATGTTTTGAAAATAGGGGGAGGGGGGTAGTGTAACCAAATAGTATGGGTACATTCGGACAGGTAACCACTATCTAAAACGGGTGGGCACGGGCCTAGAAATTAAAAAAAAATTATTTTAAATCAAACAATATATCCGAATAATCTGCAATGTTTTTTATATATTTATCTCCAGTTAAAACTATTATGTTATTTTCAGTGTTGTGATAGTCTTCCATTCCCTGGGCATGCGACAGCTCAATATTTCGTTTTATTTCACTCTGCCTTGTTAATTAATATTAACCTTTCAGAGGGTTAACTTCGAGTAGAATAATCAGTAACTTTTTGTTATTATTCAAGGTCCTGTTGAAGGGAGGCCTTAGAAACCTATACCAGTGATTCCGACCTCTGAGGGTCTCAAAATACTTATTGAAAGAGGTCCGTTTTTAACAAACATTTACCATTATTATTTAAAGGAATTTAATGCTTTAAAATATGATGGATTTTAATATTACTTATATTTGATATTGGGATTTGTATTCAATTAATAAAATATTTAAAGAAGGAATAATTATATGATAACTAAATTACTCCCAAAATACAATTGCTTATTTCTCGGTTGAGATATTATTCTAGACTTAAATTATATTATTAATAAGAAAAGCAATTTACCTATATATTAGAGGGATATTAGGGTTTTTTCAGGGAGAGATGCCTGCAGCGGTCTTTCCTCTGCAGTCTTTGTCTCTCTACTGAGGGTTCCACTGTTTTGACTTGGGACAAACTTGTTTGAACAAACTGGAACTTGTAGGAAAAATAAGTAGAAGCAAGCTGGACACACGGTATATTTTATATTAAAATATAAATAATACTAAAACGAAAAAAGTCTAATAAGAAAGAAACACAAACTTTCCGATGATATGGATGAAATTCCAGGCATGTTATCCTTATAAAATTAAAATGACACGACCGCGAATTTTTTCAAATGAATACGTGGAGTGAATAGAAAGAGAGAAAGACATGTCTCCTTCAATTGTGTAAGTCTATTTGGTTCGTTTACATTGAGTTGGATCTTTTTTTGGAATCGCCACGGGCTGTTCTTTCTTCTAACCGAGTGTGCCTAAAATTTAGCTCGGAGTCGTCTCACTGTTGCTATAAGATATCAGTCTAAAATTTTCAAATGTGTTTTAGATAGTCCACTATAATATGTATAAAATTAAGTTTATTGGTTGACGCGTTCGTTTTAAAATACACACTCTTAAAATAAACTGAGAGCCTTGAAAGAAGAGCGTTTTCACATCCTGTGATATATATTAGAATCTTATCGACACATAGGTAGCCCTATTTGTATGCGCAATTCGAATACCCTGTGCACGGATAATATTATGAATACTTTGTGAAATCTTCCCCTTTTATCGTCAAGCTCTTTTTAAACCTGCATCCTGACATATCCATGTCAAAAAAAAATTCTAAAAAAACAAAAAAATTTTATATATAAAAGATATAAGGCAATTTAGAAACAAATTACAAAATTAGAATTTTATATATTAAATCAATTTTTTGAATAAATATTATCTGTTACGTTCAGAAGTAGACTAACATTCGGACTCAACATAATATACTTTATTATAAAACCTATATAAAAACAAAAGGTAGCAATCTAATTATATGAAAATGACTAAGAAATTTACTATCCTTGTTTTTTTTTGTATAACTACACAATGTTATATAATAAACTAGTAAGAACAGTGAAGCTAAGCATTTCATCTATTTCTGAGTGTAAACAGATGAAAATTTCAAATGTTAAATGATTTTTTAATTAAAAAAGATGAACCATTAGTTACGATAATGTAAGTTAATTAATGGTAAAAAAAATAAGGGTTGAAAGATGTCAGTGAGCTTTCAAAGTTTCGGAACCACTGTTATATACCACAGCCTTTTTTCATTTTTTATTATATAACAAAAAATGGACTGAAGCGAAAAAATAACGGTACAAAGGCCTTAATTTCCAAAAATCAAGTTATAGCATAAAATATTAAAAGTATATATCATATTAAAAAAAGAAGATAATATTGCACTTTAAGGCTCTGTCTTTATAAAAGACGCCTATATATAATTCTCAATATACTTTATTTTCTTTTCTTTTTTTTTTTTTTCAGAAAATAAATAAAAATTATTAAGCTAACATTTATTTTCAATTCATATTTGAGGTTTGTGTCAATAAGACACACATTTCTATTCTAATATTTTAAAATGATGTTTATATAAAGTAAATATAAATCACAGATTGAAATATGAATATTTATTGACAAGTATTTTTGAAAATAACAGGATATAATTTAGTACTGTTAATGATAACCTAAAAATGGTTATTGACAATATTATATATAGTAATAATATATACTTTACAATTTTGGTTAAAATATTAACAAACAAATTTGAAAAAAAAAAAAAAAAAAAAAAATCAAAAAGTAATAAAAGGGGATATATGACCGGTTTATTTTCCTTTTTTATAGACATCATCTTTCTTCCCTTTTATGCGTGTGAAATATATCAGTCTTGGTTTATTTGGCTTGTACATCGGTCGATGCGAGGCCGGAGTTTGGATCTGTAGGTTCTGGGATCACGGGGAGTGGATGTCGGGTGGCATTCTCGAAATCACCTTCACTTGTAGAGGAGATTGGCCCAGCATCCGATGATGCTGTTGTGGATATATGTGGCTTGCGTATCTTCTGCAATCGTTTTGCTTCTGGGAATAAATTACGAAGCGAAGAAATTGCAATCGAGTTAGAGTCCGCTGATGAAGATACTAAGAGAGAAGAGGTGGCCCTGAAAAGGAAATATTAATCAGGCTAAAAAGTGAAAAACATCTAGACAATCTAGAAAAACACATAGACCTCAAGTAAAAAAATTCTTTTTGAAATGATGATATGGACTTTACTTTTCTGGCTATCATTTTTATTTTTGTTAAAGTTATAAGATTAAATTAATCTTTTTGAGTAAAATATACAGAACTGGACAAGTATTTCTAATAAATATTGACGAAATAATCAATTTTTAAAAAATAGGTAACATTTACTTTAAAAAATTTATTAAGAATAAAAATAAAAATATTTTGTCAATTATTTTCTACTTAAAAAAATTTCAAAGTCATGTATTTAAAGTATTTGAGGTTGAAAATAATTAAATAATATAATTTTAAATATTTATTTTCTAAAACTTAATCTTGAATATCTATTTATCTGTATCTAAATAATAATGTATAATAATATAATGTATCTAAATAATAATAAATTTTTTAAAGTAAATTTTACTTAATACTGAAATTTATTATAACTGGGAGTCAATTTTTCAGAAAGAAAAATGCAGCCAGTATTTTCAACATCTAACGTTTCGGGATTGGTTCGTTCTTCGAAGTTGTTAATAGTTGATCATACATCATCATTGTATTTGAAGCAAAAGAAAAAATGATGACTGTATTTGTCTTTAAAAAAAAAAAGTAAATTCTACAAATTTTTTAAAAATTGAGTATTTAGTCAAAATGTATTTAAAATACTTGACAAATAAATATATGGATGTTCGATTTAGAAAAATGTTCGTTCAATCATGATCTCATTAAAGAATTCTTTTTTCAGTAAAAAAATAAAGAATTTTATTTGAGTAGAATGAGTGAAAGAAAGAAAATAATGCTATCTATAGGGAATTATTCGTCTTGGTGAATAAATTTTTTATATAGACTTTATCCCTGCAAGAATTAACAGAACGAAAAATGGAGTTCTTTCTTAAATTTTAGATAAGATACACTATTTTAAAAATAACCGGCCTTCGGTGGACCATGCACCTAGCCAGGGGGCATCGCCTCCTGGATCACCTGTTTATTGCATGGAAAAACTATTCGACTTTTTTTTTTTAATAAATCGCTCAGATCGGAAGGCGAATAACTGACTGCTTGAATTATACACGTGCCTTGTCTTTCTGCTATCAAGACAAAAAAAAATCTTTTAAAAATAATAAAATATTTTAAAATTAAAATTAAATTGAATAAGATAAATAGTTTCGAAATTATATTAAAAAAAATAAATATCGCAAGTATTATTGTTCAAAAAAAAAATTTATTTGAAGAGATAAAATAAAATTGTGGACCAGCGGGAGGGAGGGAATGGGTCAGGAGCAAAATTTCTTAATGGGTCGAACCAATTATAATCCGTAAATTTCATCAAATTTGGTTCAGGAGTTTGGGCTGTGCGTTTACGAGTATGTCAGTTCCCTAGTCATCGAGCATGTTCTTATATACGAGTATATATATATATATTCCTAAAAGAAGAAATAATTCGGCGACCACGGAACATTCCTGGAAACATTACACTTGGTAGACAGCGAGAGGAGGGTTGTCCCCGTTTGCTTTTACAAGAAAATCAGTTATAGTCCTAAGTAAAGGAAATAATTACCCTAAACTGGCAGTCTCAGTACTAGAAGATTCAGCATTTGTGAATGGCTCACAAGTTATAGAAGGTCCCAGGAAGCTAACGTGATCATCAAAGCGAACTCGTTCAGATGTTAATTCTGATTCAGAAGAGATTTGCCATCCCCAGTTTGGTATCTCGTTAACCTGTTAAAAATTAAAAAAAAATTAATGAAGAAATATTTAATAACTCAACAATGGGCTCAACAAAAGAATATATAAAGAGTATTAGATATATTTAAAATTTAATATTTTATTATAGAATATGATATAAAAAATTATTTAACAAATTCACATCAACAAAGAGAAGAGAAAGCAGCGCTAGCGTAACTAATATGCAGGAGGCCCGCCTACAGAAATTTTTTAAAAATAAATATTAGTTCATGTATCAAACGGGGCCGGCCCTTTTCAATTTTAAGTCTTTTTTCGGCTGCCAAGGCCATTTAAACTATAAACTGTACAATTATATTGCGACCCTATGATTTAGGTTCTGATTCAAATTAGCATTAATAAATAAGTCTTGAGTACTTATATAAACAACAAATATATATATATATATTATTATATATATTTATATAAACAACAAATATATATATATAGTTAATCTTAACAATCAACTCGGGCCAACCCGGGAAAACATTATTCCACATACAACCAACCGCGGAAACCTTCCAGAACATATATA
>JAAAKE020157968.1:0-12230 GCA_010014785.2 Anisolabis maritima
ACTCTTGAAAATGGCTCCAAAAGGAGAGCCGAAACGTCGAGTTAATCTCAACAATCAACGCGGACCAACCCGGAAAAGATTATTCCATATATATATAAAACATCCCATTAATCATGTGAATTCCATCATTTTCATTGGAAAATAAATAAAATTAGAATTAGAGTTGGAGGACGGTATAATTGTGAAAATAAGAAATTAAGCACACTTTGGAAAGAGTTTTAAAGGCAACCCCAATAAAGAAAGTTAAAATTGTGGCAAGAACAGGAGAAAGTGAGGTTCCAGTAAGACGTTGCGCTGTAGAGCTAGTTTATATTATATGGCCTTATTCTATTTTTTTTTTTTTTTTTAACTATTAAATTTTACTAATGGCGTTATCTTTTGAAAGAACAAAGATGGGTTTTCTCTTTTTTTTTATGGATTAAAAAAATCAAATAAAAGAAAGTTTTTTCTCTTTTCTTATCGATACGATTTGACATTTAAGATGGCGAAAAAAAAGGTAAGATATTCTATCTCTATCATTTGGTAATTTGAGACAATCCAAAATATTGAACGATAAATTTTCAGTTGTTATATTAAAATCATAGACATGGGTGACGTCATATGGACTTTACCTTTACATATATTTTATTCAAGTTACAAGTAAAAAGATTCTCTCTATCAGTGACTATCGTCTCCTTTTGAAGTTACTTTATTTTCTATCTCTAAATTCTCCTGTTTATTTACTCCTAGCCTTTCCTGTATTAATACTCTCCCACTCTGGTGTTAATGTATATTCTAATGAACGTTTAAAATTTTATTTATTTTCATTAAATTTTACATAATGAAAAAATTGGAATCGCAAAAGCAAATTCACTAGGTTCTAATCCACCGAAGAAATAAAATTTCATTATTATAATAAAATTTAATATTAAATTTAAAAAAACTCATAAAAAACATTCCTTGTGGTACTTTATACTTTATTTTACGTTAAATATACACTCAGGATCATAAACCTTATTTATTTTAAAATATTGATCTTTTTTTCTTTTTCACGTTATTCATAATACATAAATAATCTTTATTTATTTTAAGAAATTCAATTTTTTTTTTTTTAAAGAAACCCTCCTCCCCTTCTCTCTACCCAAAAAAAAAAAGATATTGATATAACGCCCACAAGTAGGATAATTTATTATTATATTATCATGAATACTCCTTGTTAGAAGAGGAAAGAGGAAGGGGCCTGCCTGCTTTAGTCTGTTGTTGTTGTTGTTGTTGTGTGACCTTGAGCTGGACCACCTGCCGGCTGCTTGTCTGGTGACCGCTGCTTTGAGATTCATTCATTTCACTTTCGTTCGCGAGAGACGCTCTGGCGGCGGCGGCGGTTTTGCCCCCTCCAGGGGCCCCTTCCTCCCTCTTATTTTGCATATATTGTGAGACAACAAAGAATTTTCAATTCAACTTTTTTTACCTTTTATTTTAGTCCCTTCGGCATCTTGGCCCATATACATACACGCATATTTATATTAATTACAATATAAATTATCCAGTCATATTTATTTATACCAATTGGTATAAAATTTTCATCGGACTGCCTGAGATTCCTTGGCTTTTAAGATTATCAATATTGGCAATGTCAATGCCTCTAACCATTCAGCCACGGGATGGA
This sequence comes from Anisolabis maritima, assembly GCA_010014785.2. Classification (NCBI taxonomy): domain Eukaryota; kingdom Metazoa; phylum Arthropoda; class Insecta; order Dermaptera; family Anisolabididae; genus Anisolabis; species Anisolabis maritima. The sequence continues at coordinate 1,646 of JAAAKE020157968.1, forward strand.
ATCTACACAATAATAAATAACAATATCTCTCTTTATCTTATTTATGGCCACTACCATAGATTTCCTTTTACTTAATTCACTCTACATGGACACGAAATGGTTAACAGAGATTATTAATTCGTTTATTGTAAATCGATTTTCCGTTCTCTTAGAGTCATTGTCAAGAGTGGATTGTATGTTAGTGATGATGGAATCGCAATCTTCTTGCTAATCAAATTACCTCCAGGGTTGTATCTGCTTTTGATGTGATGGGGGCGTTATAGGGTAACAAGATAGCGAAAAATTAAAATAGTCCATTTTATAATAATAGAAGGTAATATTATAATATAAAAATAGAGATAAAATAGGATAATTGCTTAAAATTAAGTTATACTGAATTTTTGTTTCGCATGTTTTTCGGCTTAACATTTTCATTTTTCTCCTGAGTAAATTTTAAATCGCATTATATACTAAGTACTCCTATCTTTCAAAATATCTGAAACTATAATAATATGGTAATTAGTGGAAGGTTCCTATTATATTTTTTTTAAATTTAATATACCCATTTAGCCAGAGCCATTGGGTTTATAAACCGCATTACATATATATGTAAATGTAAATACAATGAATATAACAAAATTAATATACTGAAACAAAAATAAAATACAATGGCATAATACAATAAAAAACAGGTTACTAAAAACAAAACTAATACAAAAATAAAATATTACAATGCAAACTAATAAAAAAATTAATAACATAATACTACAATAATGTCTATGAGAATTTTGTATGCTATTTATAATATAAAGAATTATATTATCTGTTTCTATCATTGGATTTCTTGATTTAAATAAAATTTGCATATCCGAATATAAATTTCATTTGGTTAAAAAAATTTTTATTCTATTTTTAGGCGCCCGTTCATATATAAATATAATCAAAACTCTTAAGGACTTGTAGATTTATATTGTTTGTCCAACGGAAGATAAATTCTTTACACGTAAAATTATTATTAAAAAAAAAAAAAAATCTGGTGAGATGGCCACACACACACAACTTTCTCTTACCTAAGGTAAGGAAAATTGAATGATGTGCTGTCACACCAGATTTTTACCTCCGGGCCTTCACACACACTGTTTCCCTTAGAGCTCTTACTAAATAATCTAAGAATCTGGTTAGCTTCCCTTCCTAAGCGAGAAATTTCATTAATTTAAATAAATTTCAATCTATATGGCCTCAGATGCTGTAAAAGAGTTAGTTAATAATCAATTAGAAATCTTTTATATTTAATTTACTTTACGGATAACACACTCTATCACTTTAATGGAACGTTCCTATATTTACCTTAATTTTATTTATTTTTTATTTAATATACTAAATAAATATTTTCAGTAGCTGTGATAATTTTTCAATAATTTTAAGAGACAAGATGTGTCAAATCAGATAGAGTTTCCGATAGGTAGCCTTGAAGAGGAAGGAATTCAGCCGAACAGCCGAGGTCGTCACTTTGCCATCAGCAATTTATCGAAAGAGATAGTGTCAAATTTAATAAATAATGTAAATATCTTATATGTCTTTGTCAAATATTTATCTAAACTAAAGACGAATCACCAAGACAAGTGGACAGCAGGAATTCAAATTTCAAAAAACCGTAATAGAATAAGGAACGATATAACGTAAATTTAACTTTCGGCATCGCCCCCACCCCTAAAATGCCTTACTTTTTATTATACATTAGATTCACACAATAATGACAGAAAGTTTGTCTAATATATAGAAAAATTTCCGCTAAAAATCATCCGTTTATTTATCATAATATAAAATTTTTGAATTATTCAAAGTCTCTATCCTAATTTTAAATTCAACCTACAATAAATGGCTTAATTTAAATAATTTATATGAAATATTACCTAAATTTTTTCTTCTATTTTTATGAATTTTATAAATAAAAGATTAGCCATTTAAATTAACATAAAAATTTGAAATTTTTACTATTTAATTTTGTTTTGATATACGGGACTAAATTATTCCAGGTCATTTAAATTTTAATAAATAATTAACATAAGAAGGAGGGAGGAGATTAGAGAGGGAGAGAGAGAGAGAGAATAGAGGTATTTCATCAAAGGGACAATGTCCTTTTTGTTTATAAACAAAGGGAGATTGTTGAAAAGAGAAAGAGAGAGAGAAAGAATGATGAAAAGCTCCCTAATCGAACAAAGAAATTGATTTTGTATTCTCAGCCTTAATATCATCGGGCAAAGTGGTTTTTCTGGGAATATAATTTATTAAAATAACAAGAATGTCACGAAACTTTCCTATAACCAGTTATATCTTTAAAATCAGAGAGTTTTAACCTTTTCAATTACTTTTTCAAAATTTATTCCCACTTCCCATCGCAAAAATCAAATTTTTAAGTAATTTTCAAGATTTATTCATTTGAATTAGATATTAATATTCAATATATGCCTTGAATCCAACTGACTTGATCAGCGTATATTTAACATTTATTTGTGAGTATATTATTTTGCTGATTGACCCCAGGGAGTTGAACCCGGGATCTCCAGCTTATCCGGGTCATCGGTGTGCTTCCTTTATACCAGACCACCGGACTCTCTAATTTTTACTTAATGTGAAGGAAAAAATAAACATTTTTTTTTTATATAAATTTACTTTATAAATGCAATTTATTCAAGAAAATTAAATAAACAAACACATTGATCATAATGTCTTGCATCCCCTTCTCGTACCCCCCAGGGGGAGTGCACTTAACTTATTGGCACAAAAATATAAGTTTTTTAAACTTGACTTGTTTTGATCCGACAATACAATAATTTTTTTTCAAACTAAAGTTGTTCGAAATGATAAATTAGACATTAAATATGCACTAAAAGTGTTTGACTTTTATTCCCCCAAAATGCGTTATTGTAGGTCGTGATCAAAAACAGCTAAGAGATACTTTCAGTTAAATATAAATAAAATCGAAAACTTATTAACGTAATATAGCAATTAAGGTCTTAAATTTTTTAGTCATAAATTTCTTTATTTTAATTCTTATACCCTTTTTTTTTTTTTTTTTTTTTATAAACCTTATATTTTTCACTTAATAGAGTGCATAAATTGATCATTTTTACTCATAAAAAATTAAAATATCACCTCCTTTATTGAAATCTTATATATTTACAAAATTGTTCTATTCTTTGTTTTAAAAAAATTTCACTTCCTTATTTATTATTTAATTATAATTAATATTTATTCCGCACTAATTATAAAAATCTAAAGAAGTGTTTTCCAACTTCATTTTCTTGGTTTGACACAAAGTTGTAGCTATCATTCCGCGACCCATATATTGAGAAAGTCTGCTCTAAAGGGTAAAATTTACAAAAATTTTATTTAAACAAAAGTTGTTGGGAATCATAAAATAGAATAAATTTGTATATGAGTATTATTACAATAGTTTTTTTTTTTTTTTGCATAGGATCCGCACCCACACCCCTTGGCTTTGAAAGTTATCATTTGTCAAATGTCAACCTCTCAGTCACGGGATGGGATAGAGTTGATGATTAGAAAGATTTTTGTTTAGTTTGGTACTTGAAATGAAAATTCACTTTTGATGGGTGGATTGTTAGCAAAAGTTATATTGCTTTTAGTCTTTTATTCAAAGTTTATATATAAAATTTTCTTTCAATCCGTCAAGTCTACAATCGTGTCTTCAGGCACACACACACGCATATATACTTTTGGATCATAAATCGTTGAAATCACAATTTCCTAAAAAAGGACCGAAACCTTTTTATTGAATAGAATAAAAAAAATTTTTCCACTCTCATAATGGCCAAGAAGCAAAGAGAATAGAATAAAAAATTATGCTTTGTAATCAAAGAGTCTCGGATTCGACACTCGAGTGACTCTTGGCAACTCTCAAATGATATCAAATGCAATCTCAATGAATTCATCTCCACGCCAGTCTCTCTTTTTATTAAATTCCTAGCTGGACCGCCTCCCTCTAATTTTCCCTAACTGGTGGTTGGGTAACTTGTTCATTTTAGTTTGATATTTTGATGTCAAAAAACACTGTGTGGGTTTAATAATAAATGGTATCTAATAAATAAAAACTTAGAGTTTTGGGAAAAGTGAGGGGGTGTGTAGTACAGTGAGTTACCCACCTAGATAGGCACCTGTCACTTTTGGCGTTATATAAGAGTACGTGGTGTGTGTGTGTGGGTTCTGTTCTCGTAAAATGTAAACACTGCAAAGGTTTGCAAAGACATGTAAGCAACACCTCCTCTCTTGATCACGCCACCATACAATCAATTTCTTTACTTGCTAAACTGCAAAAAATAAAACTGCACCATTCGACCTTTTAAGTAACAAATCAAAATAATATTTGGAAGAATTGGAGAAGAGGAAATAAAAAGGTAAAAAATGAACACCAAGAAATGAGGATAAGCTAGTGATTTAATTCTAATAAAATTTCATCCATATGCGAGAATTAATTGTGTATCATTTTATAACATAACAAAATATAAATCAAATTTTTTCATTATCTGTGTGTATGTACACAAAATATAGACTGAACTACGAATCCTAGAACATTGAATTTTTAAACATAAACTTAGACTAACATTATCAAGTGACAAAATGGTTTTGGCTAAAATCGAAGAATTGCTTCTAGTACTTTACTGATATATATATATTTTTTAAATATTATTTACCTAATTAAAGATATAAAATGGATATTTTGGTTTTAAGTTTGGTATATAAAGTTTTAGCATGAAAAATACTTATGCATTTTCTTAGTTGTCTATATTTTCGTTATTTATAAAATTTCAATAAAGTTATCTATATAAAAATTATTCTAAATTAAATTTTAAGTCTTTTGTTATTTATATTTTTTCAAAATAATCAACCATTTTTTTTTTTAAATGAAGAATTCTCGCTAAAATCGAGCCCGTCTAGAGATCCTCTCTGGCCAATGACTAAAATACCAACCAAAATATAATTAAAATATAAGATATGTGAAAGTCTTGTGGCATCATTAGATTTTTAATTGCATTTTACCCCACTCTAGCTAGACCCTGTGATTGTTGTATTTCTAATATTTTTTGCCAAATTTTTTCTCTAAATTAAGAGATTCCAATCGTCCTTTGGTTAAATCTCTTTTTTTTATCTGACGTTACTCAAAAAATAAATCTTCCCGAATTTCTCACTTCTTCCAGGAAGAGAGAGAGAAGATATGTATCTGGAACTTTTCCTTCAATCAACAAGCGTGCGTCTCTATCTCTTGAGCGTCCTTTAACGCCCTCTCCTTTCTTTTTTTAGTTAATCGTTATTTAACATATATTAAAAATATATTATATATATATTTAAAAATTTAAAAGAAATTTATCTAAAATAAATTTCATCAGGGTTAATCAAAGGATAATATAAAAAATAAATAAATAAAATTCTCCAAGAAGTAAATAACTAAATGTTTCCCGAGTATATGAGTATATTTATTTGGATAAAAAAAAAAAAATTAAAATCGTTAAACCTTCTAAAGAAATAAATTTTAATAAATAAGCATTCAAAAATTTTTTTAATTTTTAAAGAATTTTTTATTTCATAGTTTCAACATTATTAAAAATTTTTTTTAGATATATTTAATTTGTCAAATTGTTTTATTATACTCAGCTCAAGTTCTAAATTTCGGTGCGATAACATTATTCGACCCTTCACCCTACAAAAAAACGTCAAATATTTTTTAAAATTTTCATGAATTTCTAAAAAGAAAAAATGACTCGAGATTTTATTTTACTTAATTTTTTTGGAATTATTCTGTCTGGACCCTTATTTCCCTCATTCTACTATATACAATCAATTTTTAATTGAGCCAATCAACCAACCGAAGGTTGGTAGTAGGTAGTTAATCAAAAAAAAAAAAGAAAAAAAAACAGAAATTGAACTATATTACCATTTTAATAAATTAATATTTTAAGGTCCCATGAGTCCATTTAAATTTCAAATTTTGAATGATGTCTATATGTGTGGTAATTTCTTTTTTTCCACAATAACCCAAAAACTAATTATTCATTTGTATTGAAATCTTATACAATGGACTTGAATGATTCTTAGTAACATCGTACCATTAGGGAGGGCACTTCTGAGGTGCAAAATTTTTTTCTTTGTTACATATTATCATTATTTGTTAATATATTCTGAATAAAATTGGTCAAGCAGCGCATTTCTCACCTCATCTCTGATAAAGAATTTTAATAGAAGAATACAAAAATAAAATATTTAATTTAGTATTTGCAATATTTATTAAGCAAAATAATTTAATTTAATTTATTTTTAAGTTTTTTCAGCATCTGAGATCTTTTAGACTCCGTATTTATTTAAATATAATTTGATTAGTCAAGACGGGAAACAAACCCTTGACCCTTAGAACATGTAGCAAGAGCTTTACCTCTAAGGAACAGGGACAATTTATTATTTTAATTCTTTTTAAAAATCACATAAATGAAAATTTTTTGCATTCCAGGAAATGGGTAATAAAACTCAACCCTTATAAAAAGTTCTTTTGATGAGGTCCTATGCTAACTGGAAAATTATTAGAACGTTTTTTATTTATTTTCGGGGTCATCATTTATCTAAAATAAACATGTCAAAAAAACTTCAGGTGGCAGAGAGAGACCACCCTGACCCTTTCAGATCATCTTCATCTCTCTCTCCTTTGGGGGTAACGACACTCACTCACTCCCCGACGTGACCAAAAATAACCCCGAGTCTATTCACCTAGCGTAAGTCTGAAATTAGCCCAAGGCGGATATTTATAAACGGAATCGGGAAAAATTCTTATTGCTTTTTTTTTTTTTTTTAAATAAATATCATCACACTAAATTAATCAAATTATAATTTATATTCTGAAGGTCGGCGCCATTTGTCTTAAACGCTTAGCTATTAAAAATTAAAAATAATTTCAAGTTTATTTCTAGAATTTGAATATTATCGTTACTTACAATTTCTTCAATAAGAAAGTTCATTTGAGATCTCAAAATTCTAAATGATTTCTCGCATAGGACTAGCATAGGAATTACCTTAAAATATAGTATTTTAATATTAATTAAATTAATCTCTATTTTAAATTAAGTTAATAATTAAATATCCCTGTCCCTTGGTGCAGAGCTAGAGGTCTGGCTTCACGTACCAAAGCGATAAAAATTTATTTAAATTATTATGACTACTAATTAATTTAAATAAATAAGGACGGAGTTTAAATCGCCTTAGATGCCGAAAAAAACTTAAAAAAAAAAATGATTATTAAATTTTGCATTTATATATATTTTATTATTTTTTAAAAGGCTTTTCAGTATCAGAGGCCATTTAGGCTCCTTCCTTATTTATTTAAATTAATTGATAGCCAATATAATTTAAGTAAATTTTTGTTTCTAAGAACGGGCGGGAAGCGAGCCAGCTAGCTCTAGCTCTGCCCCAAGGGCTATAATTATTATTATTATTTAATTGTGAGATTTATTTTTCTTTAAATTTTGGCCTCGATCATAGTACATTTAGTCACTTATGAGATTTAATTATTTTATTTTTATTTGGCATTTGCTATTAGAAATTTTGAATATTTTTGTTTTCCAAACATTCCTTGTTAAGGTTGAAATGTTAATATTAATTTGGCGTTTCGGGAATTCCAAGTTTTAAGAAAAAGAATTTTTGTCTTTTTTGGTTCATTCAAATATTCCATGACCTGTGAGGATTTCTCAAAATTAAAAAAAAAATTATAGCCTTCCTTTAGATTTGAGATTAACATTTTATTTTCCTTTTTGTTTCAGGTAAGCAATCTCATCGATCACCATTTATATATTTTTTGATATGATATTGGTGAGTTTATTTTTTCTTGCGAATGTGTGTGTGTGTGTGTTATTTACTATTTAAACTGTCATACCCAGCCCCAATTTTTATACTTCACTTAAATTTTTAATTATAATTATATATATTTTTTGTGGGAAAAGTCATTAAACCACCCAAATTCTATTAGTTAGCCATTCTTTACTTGTCAAAATTTTATTATCATTTTTGACATTCTCTCCCTTTTAAGAATTTAGCTGCATCCTTTTGTTTTTTCCTTTTCTTCCCCAGTTGTTTCCCTTGAGCATCATGAAACACTGGATACTCCGTCGCCTGTTTCTAGTGTTTATAAAAAATAAATAAAAATGATTTTGAAAACTTTCCCTTAGGAAGAATTGAATTAAATCAAGACTTTCATCCAAACAATTCTTTAAAAAAAAAATTGTGGAGGCGAAAATTACAGTCTTTTTTTATTTTTTGCAATTATACATTTTTTCAGCTGTAATTCTCCGAATCTTCAATTTAATTTGATCTCTCTCTATCTGATTTTATATATGCCCTATTTTTTTTCTTTAACTATAACTATAATTTATCAAATTAATTCTATGAATTTCAAAAGATTAATCAAAGAGAGACAGACTTTCTTTGAAATTTTGTAATCATTTCACTTAACACAAATTAAAATTTTCTTCTTTCTCTTAGTCTTTATTCCTCGTTAAGAGAAGAGTTGTAGGATTATTGAAGGGGAGTAGCGATTTCTTCTACGCGGAATTTCGTGATCATTTCTTATGACACTCTTTTTAATCCATTCTGGATTAAAATTAGCCCTTAAACGAAAAAATAAATATTTTTAATTTTAAAGCTAGGTCATACTCTTACCCTCATGAATCTTGTATAAATTTAATTTATGCATCTGTTGAGGAAAAATTGTAAAAAAGTCAACACTTGATCAAGAATTCTTTATACATTTTGAAAGAAATTTAATAAAATGCGGCAAGTGGTTTTACAGTTCTCTCGTTGCAAACATATCGACAGATAAACTTTGTCTTTTATTTTGAATATTTAGATAAAATAATTTTAATTTCTCTTATTTCTACTGAGATCCTGATTGAAAAAAGAGAATTTTTCAGATTCCATGCCCTGTCTTTATTAGAAGCGTAGCCAAAGGGGAAGGATTCTCCTTTAGTTGTCAAAATTTTATTAGCATTTTTGACATTCTCTCCCTTTAAAAGTTTTAGCTATATCTCTGCTCTTTTTGTTCTTTAACAAATATAATTAAAATTGGATAGCCGCCACGCCCTCCCCCATGGTGGGTGGAGAGGTTAAAGATACTGACATTGTCAACATTGATAACCTTCAAAGCCCAGGCGTGTGGGTTCGGATCCCAGTGAAAATTTATTTAAATCAATTGGATACCATTTGTATAAATAAATATGGCTGGATTCCAAATATCGTAATAAATATATTGTGCTTCGTTTTAAGTCTATATGGTCTCAAAAACTAAAAAAATTGAATATTTAAAAAATTATTTAAAATTACTATTTTAGAATCTTAAAAGATGTTTCTTTATTGTGCTGGTTGCCATTTTTTTTTATTAAACCCACATTAAAAATATTTTATTTAAAATTTTCCAATTTCAAAAAAGAAAATTTGATTCATTTATTTGTATAAATAATTTTCTTCCTCACTGTGTCAGATTAACTCGAAGGAAATGTTGCAAAAATCACATTTTTTTGTGCGTTACACGGGGGTGGTAAAATAACGAGACCACAATAAATTAATTTGGTTAGAGGGAAGTTGTAAATAATTGGACCAAGGCTAATCCTTAGGAGACATAGAATGTCAAGTGACCAATTTAAATTAGAGCGTGTGTAGTCAATAAAATAAAATACTTTGGCACAGAGAGAGAGAGAGAGAGTTTTATGATTTATGCCAATATAAAAAGAAAAATCTCCACGTTTATGACCTGATCATGTCTCCCTCTTTTATCATCTTAATCTCCTATATTTAATCTCTCACCTATTATAAATCATCATTTCATATTAAAATGAAAAATCTTGTATGAGAAATATTTATTTTATATTTATTTTATTTATTATTATTTTATTAAAATTAATTTCTCATTATTTTCTATGAAGCATGTAATAATTTATGAAAATTTATTTTAATGAAATCATACAATAATTAATTAAAATTCAAAAAGAAATTATTTAACATTTTTTAAATTATTTCACTGGCTACAAAAAATTATCTAAATCACTCTGTCACTATCTCAAAGAATAAATTTTATATAGAGCAGATACATATAAAATTTCATGTCATTTGGTAAATGAGAGGTCAAAGACAGGGGTTAAGACACCCAAAAGGGGAATATCTAATCTTTATTTCACCTTTCTAATAATAATAATAAATGATTTATTATTTTTTTTTAAACATGCCCTTTTAGCGTTATCAAAACGAAGATGATGACTAAAAACAAAAGAAATTTATGAAATAAAACGTGATAAATTTTAAATGAACCTTGCATTATATATTTTTTTTTATTTTACTGATATGATAAATCGAAAGTATTAGATAAAAAGTAATCTTCTTAATACACTTATGATTTTCTCTTTCTATATTAGTATGTATCCTAATCTAATCAAGTCAATTTCTGGTAGCAACAAAAAATAACCAAATTTTTTTTAAGACTTTTTCGGCATCGGAGGCCATTTAGACTCCGTTCTTATTTATTTATATTAATTGGTAGCCAATATAATATAAATAA
>JAAAKE020157979.1:0-12229 GCA_010014785.2 Anisolabis maritima
ACATAATTATATATCTAAAATTTGGCGGCACACTTTTAGAATTTCGCGGCACATAAAAGTGCCGCGGCACAGTGGTTAAGAATCACTGCCTTAGACCAATGAAGTAACTTTTGTGACCACCTTCGAGCAGCTAAATGACAAATTTGTTTTTGGGCTTTCGCGTCCCCCTGGTTGTAAAAACTATAAACCTTTGTTTTTATTTGTATCGTAACCAATAGCACTCCGTCTCGTAAAACTATAAAAATATAGATTTTATTAATAATAGAAAAATTTTAAACTTAAGTAGTTTTTTTAGATTGTTAAAAATTTCACTTATTCATCAACTTTGTTTCTAAAATCAATTTGTGTATTTAATTGTCCCTCATTAATTTCTGTCTTAACTGTTAAGATTATATATAAAAAGTACTTTATAAATAGTTGCAGGATTTTATGCTCATACGGATATGAATATACTATATTCTTTTTTAGCTGGAAGAGTCTTGGAATTCTAGAAATTTTATTCTTATGTGAAGATGTCTCTTTCTTTACTTATCCCCAGCTTTTCTGTTTTTTTACTTATAAGAAAGAGGGAAAGTCAGGCACGTGACTATTTCCCTGCCTCTTTTCCCTTCTCTAGAATTTCGATAAGTGCTGATAATATATTTTCTACATTAATTATCGAAATATCATAGCAAATAACTAAAATTACACTCTATAATATTTAGTAATTATTTTTCTGATATATAAAAAAAATTTGGTCGAGACTTTTTATTTTAAGTCTATGTTTAAAAAAACACCGAAATTGATTTTATATAAAACCAAATAGATATATAAATATTACTTTAAACTTCTCAAAGAAAAAGTAAGGTAATATACTTCAATTTTTTACTAAATATTCTACAGGTTGTTCTTAATAGGCAAAATTAAATATAATATTTCCTTTACAAAATATGGTTTTGTTGGAAGAATAAAGAATTGAATATCGAAAATAGCATAAATTTTTAATGTGACCCTAAAGTCTGAATATCTAGGTGAAATACAAATAGAATTTTTAAAAATATTTTGAATATTATCAAAAAAACATCTTTAATAAGTTATTCCCCGTTTGTGATGCGCTTTGCAACTTTCAAAATAACAGCACATTGCCGTCAATTTGAGCGTTGACACAGTCTGAGAGTGTTTCATTTGTGAGTACACCTTCTCCTTTAGAATTCCCCAGAAAAATGGTACAAGTCAGGTGAACGCGGAGCCCACGTCTTTCAAATTGGTCGTTTTTAGAAGGCCCAACTCCAATAATGTCCTGCGAAGTGATTTTTGCCCTTTCGTCTAGAATGGAGTTTGATCAGCACTCTGAAGCATTTTAACCACCGTGTAGTCCTCCCGGGAAGACGTGTATTAAAAACATCTGCTATCTTTCGATATGACCCCCCTTCAGTTCAATTCTTTCTTTCGACAAAGCCATATTTTGTAAAGAAAATAGTATATTTAATTTTGCCTATGCGTCCACACTTTAGGGACACCTTGTATAAGCTATCAAGTTCAGGGAAAGTGAAGTTCCCCATGTGTTTGAATGGAGTATCCTAATAGGTTAATAATAAAGGTTGTAAAAAAAATCCACCGCGGAGGGAGAGGTTCTCTGGATCTTATTAATTTATAACCCATTATTCTTAGCAGGGATTGCATGCAAAAAATTAGTCTGTTTACCCCCTAAAATTGTCACATATTTTTCTGGGTACGTACCTGCCACCACCACATCTTTCTCTCCTGTTTTTTTTCTTTACATTATAATTTAAATATTAATTTTTAGTAAATCAATATCTGCAAGCGAGGCGATTAAAATTATTAATTAATTTTTAATCAAATAATGATAATGAAAATTCGTTAAAAGTCAACAACAAAGAAAAAAAAATAAGGATTTTTAAAGAGACAACGTTTTAAAAGGAAAAATAATAAGATACATATATATATATAAATCTACACTTTACATAAAACTAGTCTTTTGATAATTATCATATTCATAGAACTTATATTTTTCTAGAAATTATAGAAAAATAGTTTATTTTTTTGTCTTTAGACATTAAGGATTTGACGATAACCATTACAAATTTATTTAAAGTAATGAGTAGCTTACGAACTGGGAGTGAACCAATGAAACAAACAAGAGCGTGAGAATAATTTCTACAATGTTGTTTTAGATAAAAGGGCTTATAGCTCATTACTATTTTGGATATTAAATTAGTTCGTGTTTGATTGATAGAAGGTGGGCACCAACTCACTCTGCAGAATTGTTAAATCTCCCTTGAAATTAACAATCTGTCTATGCGTGATCACCCAAGCGTAGCAATTCGAAAATTAAAGGGGGGAGGCTCAAAATTTTAATAGATTATATAGTGTGAGAAAGCTAGAGAAATAGTTTTAAACCTAAATATTGCATCTTTTTTTTACTATTAAAGTAAATTATCTATTTTAAATTATGTAAATAATTAAAATTTTCTGAAATTTTAGGTCGATTCTGTCAAACTTTAATATTTTTAAATTGCTCATTACTTACTTCTTAAACTATACTGTAGATTCTTTCTTAGAACTGAAAAAACTTACAAAATTCATAGCGAATTTATTTATTAGTACCAACAACCCAGTATAGTCTAAGAAGTAAATATCAGAAATTTGTAAAGTATTTTGAAAACCATCGAGAGGGCTGGAACCCCCTGAGCCCTCTCCCTCATTTCTATGCCACTGAATTATCGGTTCGAGAGGAGGTCTGAAGCAATTAACCGAAATATCCATTAGTGAGTTGATTATATGTGTTGTCCACCTTCCAACAACCAAAATTTATAACCCCCCCCCCCCCCTGTTATTACTTTTATACCCAAATTGATAAACTTTTAAAATATATCTTGAATAGATTTCAACAATTTTAATTAATATATGAATATGAATTTTGATATCTATTCTCGTCATTTATTATTATTATTTTTTTTAAAGACATTATAAATATCAACCGAATTCGTCTTTCAGTATTCCTTGGGCCTTAATTATTTTTTGTCTTCATAAAGACCCATTCAATTATTATATATTATATACAGATACATTTGTTTGCCATCAACAATTATTTATATATATTGAATAATACTCCAATAAGATTAAGATGACGGATGGTCATGGAGATTTTTAGCAGCCAACAAAATAATACTATTTATTCTCGTAGACGTTCGTACAAGTATCGCGCCGGCCCAAGACCTTCGTATTTATAGTTTTATATTATTTTCCATTATGATAAATTGATAACATCATAAAGTTACTTACGAAAATGTTACAACTTAAATTGTCGATGACAAACAATCATATGTATAAATGGATGGGTCTTTATGAAGACAAAAAAAAATAAACAAGGCCCAATGAATAGTGAAAGACGAATCCCGGTGATATTTATAATGCATGTCTTTAAATTTATTTAAAATATTAAAATTAGAATTAGATTCTAAGTATTATCAAAATTATTAAAAATAATAAATATATAGTATAATAATAATAATAAAAATAATAAATAGAGAATAGATATCAAAATAGAAACAAATGAAAAAATATTAAAATTTAACTATTACTCTTAAAAATAATTTAATAATTTCAACTAACTCATTCTTTTTTTTTGACAGAGATATTTTCTTTCTTTTGGGTCCATTCTCGTCATCATCAGACGTCTCAATCATATCATCATCCCTTTCTGCTCTCCTATTTTTCTACATTTATCTCAATATGGTGAGTTGCTAATTTACATTAGTAGTTATTTTACTATTACATGTCTAATTTGAATGCCTCTTGTCTTTGTCCCTTCTTTCCTTCCATTAAGTCTTTAAATTATCACCAATTATTTCTTTTCGAAATTCTTTGTGATTTCGTGAGCTCAACCAATTATATAAAGACGTAAAAAAAAGAAACGATAATCAATTAAGTATTTAAATAGCTGGTTTCTATATTTGATTGATTTGAACTGAAGAATTTAAGACATAAACAAAATGGTTTTATTCTGTGGTATCTGAATAATTAAATTGGAAAAAAGTTACGATCCTGACCGGAATTTATTTCTAATGAAATTATCAAACTCTTTGACTTGGTTAATCTAATTTTGGAGAAAGAGAAAGAGAGAGAAGAAGATAGAGCAGACATTCTGATATATAAGACAAGACCAGGAACAAAGCTTGTTTTCAGATAAGCAACTTCAGAATTTGATTAAACCTCCAAGAAAATAGTTTCATATGGGCAGTGGACAAAGAAATTCGGTTGTTCATTAAAAGGTGCTAAGTAAGGCATAAGACTTATATACACACCACACTATTAATAATAAAAAAAATAAAATATATCAAGTTATTTCTATATTTGAAATTAGGGATCGGCAAAATCTCGAGGTCGAAGAACTAAATTCTCCTTTTATAGCATCTTAAAAATAATTTTTTTAGACTTTTTCTGACTGTAGGTTTTTAATTTAGATAGATAGACGTCAGCAATTTTTATTTTGCTGTGAAATTTTTAAACCCAGATCATATTCTTCTTCAGGATAGTCAAATATCAAACTGAAATTACAGATGTATATGATACAATCAATTTTTTGACAAAATAGAGATAATAATATTTCCCAATTTTTGATTTATAAGTCATATGGATTGTTTGACAGCAATTTTTATTTATTCTTCCTTGATTGACATCTACCTCTTGGATTCCGTCCCATAGGCACTTGGGCTATCACGAATTGGGCCCTTTGTCCCTATTATTGGGGATGAGGACGAATAATTTTATATTAAAATGTTTATTTAAAAATCATTTGATAAGTATATATAATTATATTATTTTATTTATGAAATCAAAATTACATAAATATAACCAAAATTTACATTAAAAAGAGAAGAGCTTGCTTGCATTTCTTTAATTTGTTGATTTTTTTATTTTTAGTCTTTTTTGGCATCTGAGGCTATTTAGATTCCGTACTTATTTATTTATATTAATTGATAACTAATATAAAATAAATAAATTTTTGTCGCTCAGGACAGCAAGCTCTGACCTTTGGAATGAAAGGCGAGAACTATACCTCTTCTCCAAAGGAGAGGGGCAAATTTATTGATTTAAATTACCCATTAATTTTGAAGTGTTAGTATCTCTAACCTCTCGACCTATTTGAGTAGGGGAAATTTCAATTTAATTTTATTTAATTGTTAATCGGAATTAAAATTGAATTAATTTATTTTATTGAAAATCATTTGAGATTAACAATTAAATAAAACTAATTGACAATTAGTATTAGATTAATGGCAAAAGGAGGTGGAATAAAATTGTCGACTATTCTATCGATTCTTCTGGTCTTCAGAACAATTTTACGAAAGTTTTCTTGGCATTTCTTAATAAGATATGATAAAACAATCGTTTTAATCGTTTGTCTCTGACGCTTGTGTTTACCTCAACTTATTAAGGGAATGTGAAACTCTGAATAGTCGAAAAAATTGCCTTGAAATCGTTTAGAAGAATTGGTTGAAACGTTGACATTTTTATAAATAATAAAATCAAGATTTGATAAATTTCAATTGATTGGTGAACTAAACATCTTAATCACTAATGTTCAACTCAGATTTAAAAGAAAATAAGAATAACAATTACATTTTTTAAGATCTTGGAGCTCGAGACCCTAAAAACTTTAAAGAATTATATTATTATTTATTCCGATCCTATTATACCAATTAGTAGTTTAGAGACAAAAATTTAGAATGAGGAAATAAAACGTTAAGAAAAAAAGACTTAATAAGGACAAGCAGTCAATTGACACATTACTATTATATTAGCCTATTTATTATAAAAATAATTCTAAACTCTCAACCCATTTCTAACCCAAAGAGAAATATTCGTATTTATTAGATTTGTTGGTAAAAATTAAAAACAAATTTTGGAAAAGAATATTTTTTAAAATTATTATCCCTGAATGGAGACTTGGCTGGAGACGTAATGAGTCTCCGAGGTCTCTTAGTCGCCTTTTACGACAAACTGTTTTACCCCTCTAGATAAATAAATTTAAATTAAATTTGTTAATTAATTCATCGTTTTATGGCCAGGCCTTTATTTCCAAGTCAAGTGTCCATTGCCCTGTCTTTTCATCAAGGAAATTTTAGGAGACCTTAAAAAAAAGAAGAAATTTTATCTTAGATTCATTGTTTAGAGAAAGAATTCGTTCATTTTAATTTTTTAAGCTAGAGGCTTTTGTTGTGAAAAAGCGAAAGGACTAAAATAGCTTTTATTAAAAGGCGAGAAAGGGAATGTCAAAACTTTGAATGGGTGACCGTATAAGAGAAGGGTGAAATGAGTTTTAAAATAATATTATATACATGCGTATATCCTTTTTAATTAAATAAAGGATAAATTATGATAAATTAAACCCTATATTAAAAATATTCACTATATTAGGGTTTGCATAAAATTTTTTCCCGTTTAATTGTGAATCACTAATGTCTTCTATCAAAAAATTTATTAAAATATAATTCTCACTCTTTTTTCTTTGTTCTTCTTGATATATATTTGTTTATTTGAAATGGTCATCATTCAGAAATCCATTTATAAAGAGGGAAGTGGATTAATTTAAGATTACATAAATTAAATCTGATATATCCTGACGATGATTGATATAAATTAAACAAATTACTTTTGGAGACGATTACTCCACCGGCCTTTATTATATATAACTCCAAACTGCCGACATTTCGGAGTACCATCGCCTCCTTCTCAGGACTAGTGGTGCATTAATATATAAATCATCCCATACAACAATAAAATAAACGAATCATTTGTTAATAACTTAGGCCTATTTCAACATATTTAAGCGAATTTGACACATTTACTTTTAATATGACAAATGAAAGATTTATATATTGTTATAAAAAAAAAAAAAAAAAAAAAAAACTGGCTGAAGGGTGCACTTGTATAGTACCAAAGATCAAAAAATAAATAAAAAAAATATTTTGTTACCCCCACTAGATTTGAAGAAGGAGGTGGTCTTCCGAAATCTCGACTATTATTATAATAAAGACCTGCTAATCATCCCAAAAACAATTTGTTTTATTTTATACCCAACTTTCATATAAACAATATATGGCTTTAACTTTTGCAATCAATAATATTTTAAAATGAATTTCCTTTGAAAAAGCACTGACAAATTTCAGAATCTTAACGATCCTTATTTTTTGAGTTAATAAACCTAATCGAATTCCGACGCCTTAATCCGACTTAGAGTATGATACATTCAATTGGTTGTCCTATAGGCAGAAAGATATCTTTATATTTATAAATATTTTATAATTAGGAAATTTTTTTTTTTTTTAGAATTTTTAAGATAATGTTTTTGAAAAAAAAAATCATAAATTCAACTAAGGTCATAAGAGATTTAAGATTCAATTACACTTAATTAATTAAAGCTAGAGTAATTTAAGAAATTATTATTCCAGATCACAAGACGAATATGTGACCTGAATATTAAAATATCTCTAAATCTAAATTTTTCTCACATATGTTCAAGTAAAAAGCATTTTAATTTTGTTAAATGGCATTTTTATTCTTGATTACGAGGCACTCTTTTAAAATTCTAACCCAGGCTAGTTATTATTTAATAAACAACACCCATAAGAACGGAAACAACAACACGCTACTAAATGTTTGCCAACCGCCATGATGACTCGAGGGAAATCACGTGATGGACCCATGGGCCAATCAGGACGAGTGCATCCTTAAAAACACGCTCGCGATTCCCGCGGGGAGATCTACTCTCTTCCTCCTTCCAAACTCTTTCTCTTTTTCTATAGACTTACATTTATCTATATAAATAAAATTCTAATTCTACTCTGTTCTGATTGAAAAAATTATTTCTTCTAGTAAAACAAACCTATCGAAAAAATTAATTTGTTTTTAAGCTTCGCTCAAAGAATCATTTTGATAAAATTTTTAATAATACACGTACAGAGAATACTAAAAGATAAGCAAAATACAAAATCTAATTCAGGAAACTTAAAAAGTTTTGGTTCCAGTTAAAATTCAAATTGAAACTATTGGATACGATTGTGTCACATCCATATTCTAACTATAAAAACATTCTCGAATTTGGCCACTTGAAAACTTTTATTTCTGGTCAAAACTTGAATTGGAAAGACTTGGTATGATTATATCTATTAATTATATTAACAATTGGGACTTGAGTCAATTAAAGAATATTTCGACATCAATGAAATGATGTCATCTTCAATACAACAATGGATGTTTGATTTGATTATATAATTTGTGTTAATGGAGCTAGCATACCATCTTTGAATATTGGATGGAATTAATGCCTTAATTAATTAATTTTCCAAACATCCGTATTTGTACTGAGATTGACATCATTTCACTGAAGTTGAATCGAAGTATTAAGCAAAGAATATTCTTTAATTAGCTGAAGTCATAATTTTTTAAAACTACTCAACAATATATTAATTATATAATAGTTTTAAAGATTGTATTGATCATTCGGTTTCCATCCTGTGGAAACATGTTTAACTCATTTAAATGAGTCAAGTCTACTAAAATCCCAGTTTTCATCATCAATTTTGTTTTTGATTCCATAAACGACTTGATTCATTTCGCAAACCATAAAATCTTTTCAACATTTTACCTCAACTTAACCATCTTCTAAAAGAAGTGATGTTCTCTTAAATTTAGAAATAACAATCTGCATAACATGCATACAACTTTAAAGCTTTTGTCCACAAATATAAATAATATAAATTAATAGCATGTTAAAATTGTATTTGTAGTATTATTATTGGTATTTTTAGTAGATCTCGCAAAGTTTGTAAGATTGTTGGGGCCATACTCATAGCCGTTTTGGACCACAAATGACCCGCGGGCCTCAAATTAAACAAGCCTGATTTAAACTAATAAAGAATTTTATTTCTACATATTTATTTCTTTTTTGAAAGAATAGTTTCCTTATTCTGTTTAATTAAAATAAAGGTCATCAGATTGACATTTCTCTTGTTTCAGGTTCTAAGAATCAGTTGTTGGCTTATATAATAATATATATTCTAAATAAATAACAGATAATGGATATCTTCTTCATAAAATGCACTATATAATTATTATAAATCTTTATGACTTCCAATGCGGAAAAGACCTTTTTCCTCTGCTCAGTCAGGCTATATGACTCTTCTGTAGACTTCTCTCATTTGCATTTATAATTATTAATGTTCTAATCACGGAGACTCTTATTTCCAAAATTTATATATGAATAAACTAATTCACTAATAACAGGACTAGCTGCGTCGCCATCAAATCCAGGACTGAGCTTAAATAATTTATTTACTTTAAAATTCTATTTCTCTTCACCTTTTTTTTTTTTCATCCATTAATGGTTTATCATTTTAAAATAGAATTTAGTTTGTCACTACAAACTCTTCTTATAAACAATACATCACTTTAATAAAAAATTTAATACTAATTGGATGTTCAGAGTGAGGTCTTGTTAGTTGGCTAGTCTATTCTCCAGTGAAAAAGACCGTGACGGTGTCACCGTCACCACCCTCGTCTCGCCTCGCCTTTTCAATCGATGTTCACTATATATCTTCTTTACATGCTATTCTAACGATAGGCGTCTCTCTTAATTGGAAGTGGTACACTAATTGGGAGAGCAACACGAACACAAATACACGCAGACAAACACACAGACTTTAACCTACGTTAATTAATTTCATTAGTCATGCGGCTCTAGCGCGTCTCACTCATACACGGACAACCCTCGAGTACTTTGGGGTGACACAATGAATGCCATCTCATGATCAGATAGATCTACGTCGAGTTAGCATCTCGGTCTCTACGTCGAATAAACAAATATCAACTTCATTAAGCAGATTTATGGCAGTAAATTAAAAAAAAAATTTTTAAATTTATCGGCTATAAAATATAACGACATTATATTTCATTATTTGATTGTATATCTGTCACTTTATAAAACGTGATTGATAAGTGATAAAAATAAGAGAGGGGATGATTTTATCGTTAAATGAGATTCCCTCATTTAACGGTCAATTTGACTAAGGGTTAGCACACTTGCTTTCTGCAGTGGCGATCAATGTACGATTCCATCATAGCCGGATTTTTTCCTCAAATACGTATTTTAATGAAAACAAATACCAATTTGAATTAGAACATTTATTTCAATCACATTTAACCTTCTAAAAAGAGGTGCGATGTTGTTACCAGGATTCTTTATTTATTTATTTATTTTTGAGAGGGGAAGGCTTAAATAATTTTTTTCATTATATGGTGGACTTTAAAGTTAGTTTTTCTTTTTGCAATTTTTTTTGGCTTTGAGGGGTGGGCGACCATCTGTGTCCTTCTTGAATAAGTCAATCCTATAAATAAGTTACAATAACAAAAATTTTTTGCATATCTTATTTTAACTGATCATAGAGTCCAAGCTGGTCAAAAAATTTTATTAATTATAGTTGTGTCATTATTAATTTTTCAAAGTTATTTTTTTTTTGTAATTATCCTGATCGTAATTTAAATTTACCAGACTAAAAACAATTTTGCTTTAAAATAATTAAATAATCACGTGATGCGTCTCTCGTTCATTCGTTTCAGACTTTTTTTGCATGTATTTTTAAATTTATTTTT
This sequence comes from Anisolabis maritima, assembly GCA_010014785.2. Taxonomy (NCBI): domain Eukaryota; kingdom Metazoa; phylum Arthropoda; class Insecta; order Dermaptera; family Anisolabididae; genus Anisolabis; species Anisolabis maritima. The sequence continues at coordinate 10,657 of JAAAKE020157979.1, forward strand.
ATAATTTAATTTTATATATTACAGAAGATTAGTTAATTAATCTTCCAATAGATTTATAATTCAAAACAAAAGAATAAATTAAATAATAAAAAAAAAAAGTAAAATACTTTAATTTAATAATTTCTCTTGCTTTAATTATTAATATTGTAATATTTAATACTTTTCGTATGAGGGAAAATATCTTTCCGAATATTAGTAAAATTAGATAGTTGTTTATATGAACATAATTAAGGGAATGTTTGCTTTAAGAAATATTTATTAGCTCACCCAGAAAGGTGACAATGCCGTAGAGCACCGCCATAGCGTCTCTAACAAAGGGATTTCGGTGATGCCGTCGCCGACGACGTTTTCTCTGCAAAAAGGAAGAGAAGCAACGTGAAAGGGTCGATCGAATGTATAAATTCTCTCAGAGCGAGAGAGGAAAAGAGACAGAGGGACAATCTAGTTTATACAGTCAAAGGAAATTAATTATAACAAAACTTGAAATTTTGTTTGTGTCAAACACGAATCTAGAGAATATTAGACCCGAAAAAGAGAGTGAGAGAGAGAAATGATTACAAATACATTAATTAAATGTATAATTTTAAAATTGAAAATTCACACAGACAAATTAGCAAGTTTATTTTGAGAACAAAAGTTGAATTTAAATAATTATATATAAATTAATTTTTCAACATCTGCTTGAACCTAGGAGAATCACTTTCTCTTGGAAAAGCTCCAAAATATATAGAGTGTATATGAAAAGGGAAAAAAATATTTTGGAACATCTTTTGCATCTCAATAGAAAAGCTATTCAATAAATGTAAAACAGAAATTTAATCATTATAAGATGTCATAAGCGTAACTAGGAATTTAACGCCTTTAGCTAACATAAAACTTTGCGCCCTTTTTTTAGGCAAAATATTTAAAAATATATTTATTGGTTTGGTTATAAAAAATATTACACCCGCACTGTGGATGTTTTTCATATAATATTCCTTTTTTAAGTAAAAATTATTTGAATATAATTAAAAATAAAAATGGCTATTTTTCGTCCAGCATTCCTTAATAAAAAATTTGGCAGTGCCACATAATATATATAATAACTTACCAATTATTTTAGACTCCGTCCATATTTATTTATACTAATTGGTAGACAATATAATATATATAAATTTTTGTCGCTCAGGATGATAAGCTAACCTCTGACCTTGGTTCGTGAGTCGAGACCTCTACCTCTCCACCAAGGGACAAGGCATCTAAGTATTGGTTTTAGTCACATGACGAGAGAGGCTCTCTTGAAGCTCAATTCAAAAAGTCCCTTATAGTGAAAATTCTACATATTTCAAGGACAGATTTTTTGAAAAAAAAAAAAAAAATTATAAGCAAAGTTATTTAAAATTAGAATAGCTTTTTCCAGAAATATAAATAAAGACAAAAAAAATTCAAGAGTAAAGAATTCTTCAGGTGTTTTATAAACTATGCATTTTTCGTCTTTAATTAGCTATTGTATGTGATATTCAAAATTTTAAAAAAATCGTTGAAGCGAATTTTGAGAATATCAAACAATAAAAAAGTACTTCAGTAAAGTACT
>JAAAKE020157990.1:0-10275 GCA_010014785.2 Anisolabis maritima
TCTTTGTATTTTCAGAAATCTCAATATTACAATTATTATATAGATACCTAGATAGCCGATTCACGATTTTATAAGAGCTTTTTATATTTAGAGATTTTTCGTTTGTAATCAATTATTATATAATTAAATTAAATTATAGAGATAAGTGAAAAGGGAGAAAGTCAGCCAGTAGGGTATTCCCTATCGAAATCAAACTTCCAAAATATGAGTCGTTGCGGCTTTAATTAGATAATGCCATCAAAAGTAATTAGAAAGTATATGCAGATTCCATATAAAAGAGAATAAGATGCAGATAGAATTATTGTATATTTCAATATGCAAAAATATATATAAAATCTATAGTGTACATAGATATAAAAAAATGCTTATCAGCACTGACATGACGAAGTCTTCAGGATGCAATTAAATTATGAAAAATGTATGACTCCATGATTACGTCCGAATATTCTAAGAAATTAGGAGAGTGTAGTGAAGGCGTTAGATGATATATAATAAATATACTCTTTAAGTCTTTAAAATAAAACGAAATCGATCGCCTTAAACAGTATATTATTTATCACCTGACGCCTCCACTACACTCCTCTATCCTCCTAAATTAAATTAATTAAATTTGTAATATTTTATTTATGAATTTTAATCCAAGTTGGTAGAGCAAATTTTGTGAAAATCGAAAAAACTAAAAAAAAGTATATCAGTAAAGTACTAGTACTCTTTGGTCGATTTTTTTTTTAAAGCGAGGGTACATGGCTTAAATATAAAATTTCAGCCTCAAATGTTTTTTCGTTTTTGAGAAATCTTATTCACATAGGCACCCGGTCACAGACGGAGAGACAGACCATTTTTTAGTGTGAAAAAGTATATTTCCGTTGAAATTTCGAAATCGATTTTTTTTTGAGATCTCAATATTTTCTCTATACCATATAATACATTATTACATTAGGGGATGGCTTCGGTTAACAGCCGATAATAAATAAAAAAATAAAAAATAAAAATAATATATTAAGTAAGGGAAAGTAAAAAGGTGTTTTTATATGCAAAGATCAGCAAACTAATCAAGTTCTTTTAATTATGAAAATTGTATAGATATTCCTTCAAATCCTATATCTAATCATTTTTATTAAAATTAACGATATATTTGGACAAACTCCGAAACATACTATAACAGCCTCAATCTCTCGAAGGCGAAATCATTTTTTTAATTTAACTTTTATTTAATGAGATCGTGGAAAAAAAAAACAAAATTAAATTAACAATTATTTTAATATCAATTAAATAATAGCGCAAGGAATTAAGTTTTTTTTAAATTTAAATCACACTTTTAATTTCCTTACTTTTATTTAAAAATAGATTAAAATTGCAGTTTTTTAAAGTGATAATGATGTTTTATTCATAATTAATATATATATTTATGTGTGTGTTCAGTGAAAGAATTAAGATAAATATACTAACAAGTGATAACCTTGAAATATATATATATATATATTATATTCAAAACAAAATTACAAAAAAAAAACATTCCACACGAATAAAATAAGTTTTTAATTAGAAATAAATAACTAAATATATAAAAAATTATTTATTTTAATATGGAAGTTTTGAGAAAATCACTGTCTCTTAAGAACCATAGAATTCCAATACTTAGTCTTCCCAAGCTAAAGACAGTTATTTTTTCAACTACCAAGATAAAATTATTGATATTAATATATCTAGATATATAAAAATAAATACGAAATAAATCTAGGTATATATTTGATGTCTTCTTGATTTGATTTATATAAATATATATGGACCTCTTTATTATGAGATGTGGTTAAAGTCTGATAAATGTTTATAAATTAAAACAGGATTATATTATCTGATAAAATACAATATTCGTTGTTTTGTCTTGTTTTGTGTGTGTGTTTTGTTATACCTCATAATGATAAATTCTCATAGTGATCATAGTGAGGTGGTAAAAGTTATTAAGAAAAAAATCGGATTGGCCGAACTCGATTCCACTCGATAGCATTAGAACTCAATGGACTTCTATTAGGCTCACATAATTCTAGAAATATAATAAAAATGAATTGACATTTACTATATTATATTAGTTTACAAAGCGAACTGGAATTTAATCTCATTATAAAGAATTCTGATTTAATTTAACAACTTTTTTCGAACTTTTATCACCTCACTAATATTTAGTAATCTTTGGATTTTTACAATATGATAAGCCCTATATAATTAGTTATCTTCTTTCGACTTTGGCATCCATAGGCTTTTAATTCATTGCTACAATCTGTCCTTTCTTTTCCTTCCTTTAAAAATTTATATCAAAGATCTTTGTTTTTGAAATTCAACAAAGACATACCATAATGAATCTCAAGACATCTTACTTTTTGGTTAGAAAGAAAATTTTGATTTTTGCCATGTATAAAAATAAATAATTCGCTATCGCTTTTTTTTTTTTATAATTTAATTGAATTGCATTTAATTCAGAAATTAATTCATTAAAATTTTGATTAAAGATTTCATTCGAAAAAATTTTTTTAACATTTTTTTACTTTCTCTTACCTATATATGATATTAAGTGAGAAAGTATTGTTTTATTTATGTGTTGATTTATTTGTAGCCAAAATAAAGTTTTGGTCAATGATTCATGGCCTTCTTTAATTCAATCACAAATAATTACGATTTTACTTGAATTCAATGAGACTTTTTTGAAATTAAATTTGAATACCAGATGATTCAAACCAAGAAGTAAAATGTGGCGGGTTTCATTATGGAAATTAAAATTAAAATTAAAATTTCAACTTAATCATAAAAACATGTCCTTTACATGATATTTATAACTTAAAATGACATCTATCGATTGACAAAAACCTTTTTCTTGAAGTTCAAGCTTTCATATTTGTTATTATTATTAAATAAATCACATTTTTGTTTTTGTTTATAGATATAACGCTTCGGCCAATCATTATATTACTTTCTTCAGATGCAAATTACAGACTCCTATATTTACATTTTGAAATGAGGCAAGAAACAAATTGGTCGCCATGTGCTTTGAAAGATCGGTTGTAACTTCATTGCAAACAGTTTGACACATATTCAAATATTAAAGATGGTACTCTCTAAAATAAGTTGACTTGCAAATATTTAAAATTATACATGCCAATTCAAATGTAATTCATTCATTTTATTTGTGAATTTAATTATATTTAATTAATTATTTGATTTTTCTTTTTTTTTTTTAAGTCTTTCGGCATCTGAGGGCATTTAGACTCCGTCTATATTTATTTAAATCATTTGGTATCCAATTTAAATAAATTTTTGTCGCTTTAGACAAGAAGCGAACTTCTGACCAATGGTACGTGGGGTGAGTCATCTACCTCTGTACCAAAGGATAAGGACCCAACTTGAGAAATAAATACATAAATTGATCTATATTCATATAATATATTGTTGTTCAATTTATGTTTACAATAATTTTATTATTTAAACAAATTATGTATTTTTTGCTAGATTATCTAAAATAATATTCTCCATATTCTGTTCAATTCAAGACCATCATCTCAATTCAGATTTTTGGGGTGTTTTTGAATTTTCAAGAAAAGTACATTTCACAATGACAGGCTGAAAAATAAGAAGCCTGAAGTTTATAAAATAAATTGTAAAAATTTCGATCTAATATATATTGACCAAAAAGGACTAGACTCACTGAACTTTGGATGAGCATCTCCTAAACACTGTGAGAACATTTGGGTTTAATTTTTCAAGAAATAATAATCTAAATAATTATTTCTCTAATTGTGTTAATACCAAATATTCAAAATTGGTATATTTCTAAATAGAAATATAGGCCAATTCTTTGAAATAAATGTTTGAGAGTTTCTTTACCAATGTCTGATTATTTTGCTTTTGAAGAATATATGTCATAAAATGGATTTGGAAGGAAACTACTCAGGATCATTAGGAGAAGCAATCGAAATTCAAAAATGCCCTAAAAATCTGAACCGAGATGATTTGTATCTGAAGAAGGCCACAGAAAGAATGGCCAAAACTTGTTATGTAACACAAAACAATAATAGTTAAACTAAAATTTACTTATTAATGACAAAACCCTGTTATTAAAGTGCAGAACATGCTGTATAACTCTCCCATATATAACTGTTCTCTCCAGAATTATTTACAATATTTGCCTGCTAGTCGATAAATCAGCCATGAAATGATTATCATTGCCGTATGAAGGGCAAGTAAAACAGGGTCTATAGAGAACATTTAGGTTTAATTTTTTAAGAAATAATAATCTAAATAATCATTCTTCTAATTCTGTTAATACCATTTACTCAAAACTAGAATGGAAATATAGGCCAACGAACAATTTTCTTTAAAATAAATTTTTGTGAGTTTCTTTACCAATGTCTGATTATTACTGCCTTTAAAGAATAATCTGCCTCTACCCCGTGACCAAGGTTAGAAAATGTTATCATTGAAAAACGATATAGATTATAAAGATTATATGCTGATAAGAAATAAGAAGAAAAAATTTGAAATTTGAAAATTCTATAGAATTTACTATCCTTTTTTTTTGTATTGAGTTAAAAGAAACCTGAAATGTATTAAAAAGTACAATAAAATTTACTGTATTTTAGAAGTATTGAAAAATACTATTTAGGAAAATAAAACATGAAGTGTTTTTCTCAAAGAACTTTTCGTATATTCGCATATATTTCGAAGTGTCTAACTCAGTCCTTATTTACTATTTATTTATATTATACACATAAAAAAATTAAGACAAGTATTATTTATCTTAAATGTTATGGTTATTATATAATCTATTTTATTCACAAATGTTGAGATCGTGATTACAAATATAATGTTATATACACTTGAGAAAAACACTGACGTTTTTTATTCTCCTATCGCATCTACAAATACAGTGCGCGCCAAAATCATATGACCTCTCCATATTTCTTTTTATCTCACAATCTAAGAATTAAAAAAAAAAAAAAACAATTTCTTTCGAGAATATAATTTGAAAGTTATAGATTGGCCAGCTGCATCTCCAGATTTCAATCCCACCGAAAACTTGTGGCGCCTTCTTGCTACTCGAATATATGCAAATAGTAAGCAATTTAACAGCTTTAAAGAGCTTTGGATTGCCATTCTTTGAGCCTGGAAAGGGATATCAGTAGAGATCTGTCAGACTAATTAAATCAATCTCCAAAAGATTTTGTGATGTCAACGTAGTGGGAAAAAATAAACTTTTAAGTATCTTATTTGTTCGCATTTAAGAGGAATTTGTAATATTTTTTTAATAAAAAATAAGATCTTTATAAGTCATACTATATGGTTTGATTTTCTTAAATATTGTTTTTGAAAATGTTTAAAGTTGCGATGTATGGTTTTGTATAAATTTTTAATTTGCTCTAATTTGATGTGATTTATATATTTTTTTTAATTCTTAGATAATTAAAGAAATTTGGTGGGGTCATATGGTTTTGACGCGCACTGTATAAATGAATTCAACCAAAATATGTTTATGAAATACATTATATATAATATATTTTGATAATAAATATAATAATAATAAATAATAAATTAAATAATATCAAGGCTTATATTGGTTGTGTTGATTATGTAGGAAAATGAAAAAAAAACTATCTACATTCAGTTCAATAAAATAAATTATAATGCAAATATTTCGAATTGCTAATTCATTCTCTGAGCAGATATAAATATCTGGATCGGGCAACATCGATAGGGAGTAAGCAAGCTACTCTTTTGAGGTCTCTCTTCGATTAAAGAGTTACTTACTTGCCTGCTTAACCCCAATCGATGTTGCGTACTCCAGATATTTATATCTGAACTGATAATGAATTGCGTAGTCAATTCGAAAAATTTGCATTATAATTTATTTCATTAGAGTGAAAGCAGCTGGTTTCTTTCTCTATTTTCTTATATTTTTAGATGTTTGAATGTTGGTTGGCTCTGTATTTTCAATTCGAAATTCATTCAATAAATAAACTTTAGTAGTCTTCTGGATCCCCCTTTAAGTGAATTTTGAATTTATCTTGTTTAATGTGGTTTTTAGATGTGGAAATTAAAATTTGAAAAAAAAAATTTGTTTCAAGTAGATTATTTTCTAAACTCCTACTCTTTGAAACAAATGAGAAAATTGTATTACAGGAATACCTCGCTTATTGTGGTTTCACTGAGTGCGGGCCTCGCTATAGTATGGTTTGCAATTTGAGCAATAATTTTCAGTTAGTACGGATTGATTCACTATTATGCGGTTGAAAAAGTTTAATATATATATATATATATAATTTGTTTAAAATTTTGCACCAAAATGAATGAAATATTCAACGCCGTCGGAACAGAATGTGAATTTATAGAAAAAAAAACGATGAAGAATGAAGAATAAAGCCTTGAAAGAATGCCCTAATCTTTGTTACGGTATGATGCACGAAGATAAAAATGAAAACGAATGGTGCAAAAAACTAACTGATTTTATCATTAAAAAATAATTTTTTTTCTTTTTTAATAAACATTTAGTTTTCTTTTATTTGTACTTTTTACTCTTTTATGATTTTCTATTAATTTTAGATACACAATTAAATTTTTATTGTTTGAACAAAAATAGATAGGAACGAATTACTAATTTTCCTATAGAAATAATGCTTCACTCAGTGCGGCATTTTAAAGTAACCAATTAAACTCACTAAGCGAGGTATTCCTGTATATATATAAAATTCTCAGTTAGGAAGTAAAAAAATTAATGAGTCTGAATTTAGAAAATCATTCAGAAAATTAATTAGAGTTTTGTTTTAAATATTTATTTATTCAGATAACAACTCTTAAGAAAAAATGAACATCAAATATATTCTTATTATTCTAGAAGGAACCCAATACAATATAAAGTTTATATATATATATATATATTGATTTTTAAATTATTAATTTCTCAAAAAAATTTCTTTCACAGCCTTTTATTTTAAGTATACCGAAGATATTTCAATAAATATCAAAATTATTACTATAAAAAGCTATATAATTTCTATATAAATTTATGTTTTTTATTGATGTGCTGTTTTAACTAAATTTCGGGAACCTTCAAATTTTTTGGAAAAGTAATCCTTTATTAAATATGAAATCGCTTTTTTAATGATTCTAAATTATATTCTTTCTAGTTAAATTACTATTGGCATTTTAATAAATTCATTTAATTGATTTTTATTATATAAAAATTATTATTTCATATTTTATTTTATACATACGTTTAGAGATATATATATATTTTTTACTTCAATTACAGATCATCATCCAGTAAAATAATATCATATTCTCCATTCGAGACTTTTGGTTTTTTACATTTTGATTCTGGAGGCGGATTCGAAGGGCTTCCTAAAAATTTAAAATAAAAATCATTATTAATTATTGATATTCATCTGCTAGGTTTTTATATTTAATTTTTACACTTATTATTTAATATTTATTACATTGGTGATTAAAGGAGTCATCACAGACAAAATAAATGGCTTCTACCTCCGACCCTCTGCCCCATTTCCTTAAGATCTTTCTTGGTATTATCTACACATCTCATCTAACGTCTCCCTCTCTCAGACTTTTTCCAAGTGGTGTCCTAACAAATGTCTAAATGGCGTTCATTTTTCTCCTATCTGAACTACATGTCCGGCCCATCTTAATTTGGTCCCTTGTGTAGATAGATGATGAGGTTTGCATGTAACCCACGCCATTTTTTTGATTATCTGTGCCACTATATTTTCCCAAGCACTCTCTTCTTGAGGACCGTAAATTTATTAATTTATTAATAATAGAAATTTTAATAATATCTATTATACTTACTTTTTCGGAATGTATTCATATTTTTCTGAGAGGATGATTCAGAATCAGAGTCTATTAAAATTTCTGAAAAAGAAAATTAAAATTGTATTAGAATATAAAAATTTATTAAATGAACAGTTTTCTTTAAAAAAATTATCAAAATATATATATATACAAGATAATTTAGGGTCCTTTTTTCATTTTCTCCATTTAGCCATAGTCATTTGGTTAATTTAGGGTCTTTTATAAAAATTTTAATAATCTTAAGAAAAATAATATGTAAAGAAAAACCAATAAGCTGGGATGGTTTTTAGGTGGTTTGGAGAAAAAATAAATTAGATGCTTTTCATACTTAATTGATTTTTGTAGATATTTCGCATGGCATAACACGGTTCATTCTGTGTGGATTCAGATACGCAGAACTCTAGGAGCCCAATGTCAAAGTCAACCTTTCAACTCTGGTGGCAACAAAGGAAAACCTCGAGAAACTCAATGGCTTCTCGAAGAAAGTCTTTCAGACCAGACAGGAGAACATTATGGGGATTCAACTCGGACCGGAAGAGGAATAACAGGAGGATCGACGCGACGGTGGCAGAAACGAAGAGTAGCAGAGTAAAGATAAGTAAAAGGATATACGTATATTAAAATAAGTAGCATGGAAGGAAAGAAGCCCACCTCCACGCGGTGACACTTGGACAACGTCGTGTTGACGAGACGGCCAAGTGGCTCCCAGTATGAATGTTGCATGGTATGAATGGGTGGAGATAGGCGGTAAATCTCCTGAGCCACCTGTGTGTGTGTGGAATTCACATAATTTAATTTAATTGTATTGAGAATGAACGTGGTTATGCCATTCGAAATATCTAAAATAAATTAAGTAGCTGTGGAAAAGCTGGTATTTTCTCTACAAACTTGTTACTTATAATAAATAAATATCAGGGATGAGCCTTCGAGCATGTTTAAAAGATATGAATAGGCCTAGAATATGTAATCCGGGTCTTTATAAAATGTTTATATGTTAGTTTATTTTGACTGTTTCGAACAAAATTTTTTTCAATGGTTTTTTCAAAAATGACATCTTTAAATTTAAAAATATATCATGAATAAATGAAAATTACGAACATTACACATACAATATTACAGTATTGAAATATTGAGCCAATTGCCAATTCACTATTGAAAAATAAGCAAATGGCAGATGCTAATTAAAAATCTTCTAATAAAAGTTAAACAAGATTGGAATTTATTTAGACTTTCGCAATTATTTTTATTATCAATTAAAGACATGGTCGATGGAGAAATTGTAATACACAAAATGTTTTAAGTGCATATTCTATTATTAATTAATAAAATAAACCATGATTAATGGTAAAAAAAAGTCTTTCATTTATAAGTGAGATTGGTCTGCTGAATCTTGTTTTGACCCACCTATCAAAAAGATAGTCCACTCCTGCTCTAAATTTTTTTTTTAAAGGTGAAGAAAGAAATAAGTAATAATTATTTTTACATATACATGTCTTCTATAAGTTGTCCTCTAGCTACTATAATAATTTAATATCTAAAAAAATTGAAATTCAGAAGGTGCCCCCTTCCCCTCCCCAAATCCTTTCATCAAAAGTTGTACAAAAATTGTCCTTGTATTAAAAATTGAGCTTTTTATTAGGGATTTAGGAGGTATATTCTCTCTTTGATCTTCAACAAAATTTTGAAATGACACTTGATTATCAACAATTGGTAAGAATAATCAAAATCCTAATTGGTAATGGTTTATGATTAATAAAAGAGTTTTTTTTTATAATACAGATGAGAATATAATTTCGAATCGAGAAAAAGAATAGTCATGTGGTAAAAATTTGAACAAGCTTGAATTTTATATCAAAATTTTTAAAAATGTTTATAGTTTTTTTTTTGCAGAAGTGTAGGAAGTGCTAAATGATTTATCAAGATGGACCCGGGTTGATTTCAATAAGTAAATGAACAGTACGAGTATTGTGCTCTATGTAATAGGCTTGGGCAGGCATAAACACATAACTGGTTGGTGTATTTTTTGGAATAAATCATACAGGGGCCTAATGAGAAGTGTTAAAAAGATTAATATTTTTGAAAATTACCTTCAAAGTTTTTAACTTTTATAATAGGATATCTATTAACATTTTTTTGTTGCAAGGGTAGCTGTCGTTCCTGTAGTTCTTGACGTGGTGGAAATGGTGGCGATTGATGCTGCTGCTTATAAAACTGTTGTTGTTGGAGTTCTTGTTTGGGTACCAACAATGTTTGTCCCTGTTGTTTGGGAACTAACAATGTTTGTCCCTGTTGTTTGGGAACTAACAATGTTTGTTCCTGTTGTTTGGGAACTAACAATGTTTGTCCCTGTTGTTTGGGAACCAACAATGTTTGTCCCTGTTGTTTAGGAACCAACAATGTTTGTCCTTGTTGTTTGGGAACCAA
>JAAAKE020158001.1:0-12228 GCA_010014785.2 Anisolabis maritima
ATTCTAAAGTATTTCTCTATTAGACAAAATTTATATAAATAAAAGTTTATCTAATATTAACATTTAATTCTTATTTTTATTTTAATACCAACCAATATCTAAATATAATTCATTAATCTATTAATCAGGCCTCGAGAGCAAGACAAGGAGATTGTTCAATAATTTCTCATTTTATTATATTCCTATACAAGAGGATTGTTGTTTTAAAATCTCTGTTGGAATTCACGTTTTCATTTATGAAGATATATAAAGATTCGAGAATCTGGCTTTTAAATGCATTGCTCTCGAAACCCAACATTTCAAGAGAGTAAAAATCAAAGGTGTTGTTTTCAATAACCGCGACACGTGACACTCTTTGTATTTTATATTAGTTTTATGTTGGGACATTCTTTTATATAGATATTGTTGAGTCATACCTACATAGCAAAGGTTACAGTCTTGACAATTGACCTTAGAGACATGTGATATTTTGCATAAAAGGTGTTGAGGTTTTATTATTGTACATAATGGCCAATTATTAATAGGTTTAAAACTGATTATTACATTGCAGGTAGTATTGTTAATTAGTTTTTTTATATATTTTGATAGACCAATTATGTAAGCGAGGCTTCTACAAACAGGCACATTATCTGTCGGGTTTCTTTCTTAATGTTGTCTTGTTGGGGATAATGTATTCTGTTGTTTTGATTTATGGATGTATAAATTATGAATCTTTTGTAGAAAATGTTTAGGGTAGTTAATCATCCTTAACAATTCTTTCCCTTCACCTAAGCTTTGCTCTTTATATTGAGAGTCAGAAAGTCTATCTGCCCTAGTAAACATGTTGAAAATTAAATTTCTTTTATGAACAACGGGATGATTAGAATTCAGCATTCTGTACGACTTAATAAATTTTCGGTTCCATTTTGTATATACATTTCCACTCAATCTAAATTGTTTTAAGTCCAGAAAATCTATACACTTGTTACATTCTATTTCGGCAGTAAATTTGATTTTTTCATCACAAGAATTCATAAGATTAAGTGTTGGTGAGATTTTTTCAGATGGTATTGCTGTCAGAATTTCATCTACATACTTAAACAAAAATGGAACTTTGAATGAATTTTCCTAAAAATGAGACCTAGCGCAATCAATTCACTACACCAGAATTAATAAATACGCGTACACCAATTTATTAATACATCACAATCTTTAGATGTTGAAAATTTCTTCATGTATAGATTGGGATGAAATTTTCAACATCTAAAGACTTTGATGTAATTTGGTGTATTTGATAATTCATACACAAATAATCGATTGCGCTCATCTTTGGAAAAATATATTTAAGAGTGTTTCTGTTTGGTGGAACTCATTTTTAACCCTATATTTAGGTCTTAAGTCTAATTGCTAAGGTCCTTGCTTTGGAAGCTTTCTATTTTTGATTCTTCTTGTCCATTAAAAAAAAACCCAGCGACACTCGGACTCCATGTACTTATTAATTAACTTACAAAATGAGAGATTTTATTTATTTTTTAAAGCTTAAATGTTAAATTTCAGCTTTCACGCACCAAGAAAGAGTGCGAGAGCCATTTTTACTTTCTCTTATCTTTATATATAATATATAGTGAGAAAGTATGAGAAAAAATGAGTCTCGTAAAATGGTCTGTATGGGTGACAAGATTTCTCAAAAACGAAATGAGGCTCGAAGCTGAAATTTTATTAATAAACTAAGTTCCCTTGTCGCATGCACCTCGAAACTTTTCAAAAAAAAACCGAGCAAAGAATACTAGTATTTTACTGATCTACTTTTTTAGTATTTTTTTTTTTTTCGATTTAAAATTTGCTTTAAGGATTTTCATTAAGATTCATAAATCATTATGAGGTAAAAAGGAATTAGCCGAATGCAACCAGATAACTCTCTCTAGTCCCTTTTAAAAAAAAGATAAATAAACAAATTTTATCCGAAACATCTCGTTTTTTCAAGCGACTAGAGAGAATTCGTTGGTTGCCTGTCCCTCTTTCCTTTTCACCTTATCGCTAAATACAGCCATTAATATTCAAACACTTCATAAATCAATTATTTATTAGATGATCTTTGAAATGTATTAACCCTTATCCATCCCAAAATTGTTTGGAGGTCACTTTACTCATACGTTTTTAGGTTTTTTGTGATTTCCTCTTAAACTATTCTAACGATTTAGGTGAGGTGGATAACTGAAGATTTATATGTATTAAGGGTAAAGATGAAATTAAACAGATTATGAGGTGAAAAGGACAGTTAAATACAATTTTATCTATAGGTCATTCATACAATTTTCTAAAATTTACGAACTTAAAACTACAGTTATATAAATTGTTCACTGATGTAGAATTCATAATTGAAGAGCTGTCAAAAAAAAGTCAATTTATACTGCTTTTAATACTGCTTAATGAAGCACAACCCAACTTGTACGTTACAAACCCAAGTTAATAATTTATTAAAGGGTATCATTGGAAATAACGACCTAGGGGTTGAATAAACCAGATTGTATAATTGCATCATCCAAAATGGGATATCACCGAAATTTTATTACTTAAAAAAAGAATCATTTTTTGAAATACTTAAGTTATTTTTAGATAATCCGTATTTTATTTTTAGTGATAAGACATACAAACAGATGAATGGGGGCTATGGGTAGTAGCCTTGGCTCTTTTATAACAAATTTATCTATGGACCATCTATTTAAAAATTTTAATGTGCATTTCTCATATAAAGTTCCACTTTTGTTCAAGTATGTAGATGAAATTCTGACAGCAATACCAAGTGAAAAAATCTCACCAACACTTAATCTTAATTCTTGTGAAGAAAAAATCAAATTTACTGCCGAAATAGAATGTAACAAGTGTATAGATTTTCTGGACTTAAAACAATTTAGATTGAGTGGAAATTTATATATACAAAATGGAACCGAAAATTTCTTAAGTAGTACAAAATGCTGAATTCATCCCGTTGTTCATAAAAAAATTTAATTTTCAACATGTTTAGTAGGGCACATAGACTTTCTGACTCTCAATATAAAGAGCAAAGCTTAAGTGAAGGGAAAGAATTGTTGATAAATCAAGAAGACAATAATTGTTAAATTGATATATTAAAGTTTTATTAAATGCAACAAACTTTCTTGGAAGGCAAGCATTGCCTTTGAGGGAACATGATGAATCAGAATCTTCTTTTAACAAAAGCAATTTTAAAGAACTAGTATTGGTTCTCAGTAATCATGATCAAAATTTAAAAAATAAAATCGAAAAACGTTATGGCCACTATACTTCTCAGGAATATCAAAATGATTTTAATGAAGTATTTGGTAAATAAATACTTTAGAACATTTATAAAAATTCTGCGAACCAGAGGTTTAAAATAAAAAATCATCTAAATTTATTTTTTACTTATTTCTCTGGAAAAATTACTTAAAATAAGTTATAATTTGTCACAACAACTTCAAACAAGCAATTTCCAGTTTCCCAGTGTAGTGTACTTTGCACAATCAACAAGAGAACTTCAAAAAATGAGATAAGATGTTGAAATAAAGAAATTGATCGAAAAAGTTCGACTTTGCTCATTCTATGCATGTTTTTTTTCGAGAAAAGCAGAAAAAACTAAAGAAAAAAGATCAACAATTTCAAAAAGTGTTAGAAAATTATATTGAAAGTACACTTTGCAAGATGGATGAATCAAAGAAAAATATTGAAGACTTTCCGCCAAAAAGGTTTTATAATTATTGATAGATTTATACCAGAATTTGATAGAAGTTTTCTCATAATGATAATTTATATAATTTTGCATCTTTCGATATTTCATGTCCTTTTTTTTCTATAAGAAGAACATATGCTAGATTTTTGAATTTTTATAAATATACCGGCTTTTGAGTTCACAACTGAGCATTTCAAGAAATTATTTAAAAAAAAGATTACGTAACAAATCAAATTGTCCAGATGAATTGGTTGAATTTCTAAAAGAAACACCTTTATCTTATTCTAAAGTTATTAAAATAGTAGAAATTGTTTCTACTGTGTTCTCATCATTCCCATTTCTACAGCATCGAATGAGAGATTTTTTTCTGTTCCAAACAAAGTTAAAACTAACCAAGGTTGTCATGCGCAACTTTGCCTCATCTTCATTTCTTCCTGAATTTGTCCGATGGAAAAATATCTACAATTTCATTCTACAAGGCCCACCGATTGTCATTAAAAAATATTCTCCCGACCTGAAATTAATCCTATCTAGGCTGTATAAGATCTCATTCGTCAAGGGAGTTTTTTCCAGAATCATGGAAACTAGCAAAGATAAATCCTATTCCCAAAAAAGGCGATTCTTCCTTGCCTAAAATTCTCGCCCAATAAATAACCTTAATGTCTATATTGTCGAAAATTATGGAAAAATCCCTGAACCTCATAATCTTGGCTCTCTTGGAGCACTGAGGCCTTCTAAATGATAAGTAATTTGGCTACAGGAAAAGTCGCTCAAATGGAGACATTTTAGATTAAGTCACTCAACTCTGGGACAAAGTCTTGGAGGAAAAAGGTGAAACCATTGCGGTTAGACTTGACATCTCGAAAGATTTTGACCAGGTATGGCATAAAACCTATATTCAAAACTTAACAACCTTTGGTCTCTCATCGGATCTTTGTTTATTTATCAGAAGCTTCCTAACTGATAAAAAGATTTCAGTAGTTGTCGACAGAGTTACTTCCGATCTTCATTGATGGAGTTCCTCAAGGTTGGGTTCTTTCTTCCACTCTATTTCTTATGTACATAATTGACCTCATGATATTGACCTCCAATCCCATTAACTGTTTTGCGGACGATAATACACTACACTCAATAAGATCAGGGAGAGTTTCCACTACGCTCAGACGCCAGGATATTGTGTCTTCTATTAATGATGATCTCGGCACATTGGAGAAATGGGGATCCCTTAAACACGAGAACTCTAACTCCAAGAAAACACAATGTTACCTAATTTCCAGACTGAAAAATCCTACAGGCCCATCCTTAACTTATAGCCATAATAGTCTCAGAGTTCAGAGACTCGCTTTCTGTTCTGGGTGTGACGATTTCTTTGAAATGACAATATTTCTGCGGTCGCCAAATCTGCTGCTAGGAAATTTGGTTTCCTCTTCAGATCCATGCAGTATTTATCCACATCTCCATGTCTTTAAACTCCAATTCCAGTCTTCCTTTATCCCTATGACCCCGTATTTGGAATAACCTTCCTGCTACTATCTTCCCTAAAACTTATAATCTCCATTCTAAACACCTTTTGAAGTCCCCCCACTCTCTCCTACTTCTGTTCTTCCTTGCATATGACCACTAGTCCGTTGGACTTTACGTCTCCATATTAAAAAAAATCTATTGGAGATGCAAAGTTAAATAACCTAATGCTTATGGCTACTGATCAACAGTTGGTTAATAATTTAAATTTAGTAGATTATTTCACTAAAATGAGTCGTTATCCTTTGTTAAATTAACTAAAATTTCTCAGGTTGGTTAATTTTTTTAAATATTTTGATTAAATTATTATTTTTTATTTATTTCTTATTTTTCATTTTTAGCCTGTTATATATTAGGAGTGTGAATTAATTTTAAGGAATTTTTTTAGTAAAAGTACGGCTTTATTGTGAAAAAATGCTTATAAATTGATGAAGCAAAATATTGTCCATCGCTAGTCACTACTTTTTCACATTTTTCTGGTAATAGATGGATTCCAAGTCAAAAGAATGACACTTTAGAGCCTACCCACGAAATGACCCATTTTTTGGTATCCTCATAAGAATGGAAGCGCTGCTCAGACAAGCCATGAGTCATCGTTCGAAATAGATGGTAATCGGAAGGACCAATATCTGGAGAATACGGCGGGTGTGGTAAGACATCCAAGTTAAGCACTTCTAAGGTTTCCTTGACCGGTTTCGCAACCGCGCCTTTTCTCGACGTCCCTCAGCTTCCACTCGTACGACACCCAATTTCCTTGCTTGTGAATCATTCCAATGGCCTTCTCAATCAACATTTAATGCTTCTGCAAGTTTTTCTTGCGACTCGGGTCTTCATCGAGTGAAGCATCGAGGACGTTCCTTAGGACCAAAATCAGCTTTTTTATAGCAACGAAAACAGTACTCACATGTTGAAATTGATGGAGCATAATTACCATAAGCTTCTGACAGCATTCGTTGACTTTCAGCAGCACTTTTCTTTAAATGGAAGAAAAAAAAAAGCTCTCTGCAAATTGCGTTTTGTTGGCAAAAAATTCGAGATAAGCTGCGGATTACGAATCTAGAATATGAAAATAGCTCAGGTTCAAGAGCGGCTTGTTGCAAAAAAATTATTTCCAACTCTGGCAGAAGTCTCCTCCTGGGGTAAGAAAGTGAGAGATGATCTCACTTCCAGAAGCCCAAGTGGTATCACACCGGGACATTAATGGCTTAAGTGAGTCTCCCAATGGAGGTCGGCAACCTCCTAAACCTAACCTAACCTACACCATCTCTTGAAAATCCCTTAAAATTAATGCACACTCCCTTATATATAAATGAATATTAATAAAAAATTTATATCTTGTTTGCTTTTTTTATTAAATTCAACAAAAAAGCTCATTATAATAAAATTATTTCATAAGAATAAAAATATTATATTTACCTGATTTTGAGATTGTAGGTTATGCAAGTTCAACAGATATATCCTTAAACATTAACTTTTCCACTTTAAGAAAATAAAAGTAATTTCCTCTTTTTTCTTCCAAAGGAAGAAAATTTGAAATACATTTCCTGATGAATACACTGTAGCTGTAAATAATTAACTAAATTTATATATAAATGATATAAATGCTTGTTTATTTTACTGAAATCTTATTGTGCTTATATTTGCCATGATTAATAAGTGTCAAATAATTAATAATAGTGAATAAATATATAGTTTTGGATGAAAGTTTCAATATGTAAACAAACATATTCCAAAAGATTAGTAATAGATGTCTTCATTGGAGTTTTATTTATCATATTAGCTATGCACACTAGTATTCCGTGCTGTCATATTTTAGCGCTTTTTAAAATTCAAACCAAATTGGACCGGCCTTCTTGGCCTCGACTGCATTTGTTGCAATATCTATTTGCGGCAAGGAAAACCTCGTGAAAAACATAAACAAGTCAACCTAATGGCTGGCGTATTCACCTCCCCTGTAAGAGGTATTATGAGATATCATGTCTAGTTTAATGGACCCGTCAATATCTATGAAATTAGGTTAAAAAGAATCTATTCTTCTTGTTCGGCATCTGAGGCCATTTAGATTCCATCCATATTTATTTAAATCATTATATATATATAATAATTTAAATAAATTTTTTCGCTCAGGATTCGAAACTAACCACTAAGCTTTGGTACCTGAGGCGAGACCTCTACCTCTGCACCAAGGGCAGGGCAAGAATCTATTCGATTAGCCAAAGAGATTAAAACTTTTTTTTCAATATATATCAATGTGGGCTAAATAATGGTCAAAAAAGTAGATTTTAAAGAGCACAAATTACAACTTCTCCTTCTGCTCTGTGTGCTTTCAATTTATATCTAGTTGAGCCAACCAAATGCTTTTTTTTTTTAAATTTTTGTTTTGAACAATAAAAACGAGAGAGGTCAGAGGTTATGAAAGAATCAAGAAAGATCGCATTCGTAAATTAGCAGTGGAGGACGCCATAAATTTCACATGTATGCAATTCACTTCTTTGACTCCTAGAGGGAGGGGATTCCATTTTTGAATTCCTTGCTTTTTTTTTAATCAATTCTTAATAAAATTTAAAATATAATTCCCCAATGAGATAAATAATTAAAAAGTGAGTTCAACAGATATTGTATATCCTTAACTTATTTTATATTTTATTTATCCTTGACCCTTGGATGGGAGCAGTTCACTTTTAAAATTCTAATTTTTTTTCGGATTTTTATAAAATTAACAGAACATTTGTGAGTCATTTTTTTTAAGACTCAAAACGTATTTCTATTGAAATTTCGACATCGATTTTTCTTGCGATCGCAATACTTTCTCACTATATATATATCATATATAGGTTAGAGAAAGTAATAATTGATATTTAAAATTTCAAATTCGAATTGGGACGAGAAAAAAATCGCACCGGCCCCATGTTTCGGATTTTGTGGGGGTTAGGTTCACTAAGATATCCATATTTGTACAGTTCAATCGATATTAAGAAAATAGAAGGGATTTTTTAAGTAATTTTTCCTTGAAATGACCCATATTATATATTTATTTTTGAAATATGCGCCATATGCGGATCTAGTGCGCTCCAGAGGCCGGTACGTTATGTTACTAGTTATTTTTTTTGATCTGTCAAAACCACGGAGCTTGCATATCTATATTATCCGCATAATTCTCTTCTTCTTTTTGCCCTCTTTGACGCCTACGTCATGTTCTAAACATAATTTATCTTTTCAAGCTGAACAAATTTTTATTTATTTTTAATATACTTGGCCTGAAACAAACGTAATTAAGAGGAGTCCATTTGTCGGACTCCTTAGGGCTTAACCTTTAAGGTTAAGCCTTAAATCGTTTTTTGGTGGCATGGATTCAGAAGAAGAAACACTCTATGATGACATTGATTCTGGTAATGAGTCCAGTGGAGATGATGTCGATTTTGCAATGGAAGTTGATACAAATACACTTCGTGAACGCCATTGCGATATCGATGATTATCCTTTTGATGTGTTAACGACAGAAGAAATCGTCCAAGATATGATTGATTCCATTAAGGAAGTGAATATGGTTGTCGAGGTACGATCACATCACACATATGTAGCCAAGCCCATCATCTTCAAATGTATTTCTATTTTTTATCAATTTATTTTTATTCATTTTTAGATCCCTGCAACTACAACAAGAATCCTTCTTAATCATTTTAAGTGGGATAAAGAAAAATTAATGGAGAGATTTTACGATAGTGATCAAGATCAATTATTTTCTGAAGCTAGAGTAATTAATCCATTTAGGAAAAAAACAATTTTACCACGAAATAAGGTAAATTTTTTACTTCTTTTTCGTCCCAAAATTACAAGAATGATAAAATTGTTGTATAGAAATATATTTTTTCTCAGATCAACAGGAGAACTTCAACTACGTGTACTGAAGAATGCGAAATCTGTTTTATGATCCTCCCATCCTCTGTAAGTTATTAACAAAAATTTTCCTAAATTTATTATCCAAATTCATTCTAAAATATCAAAATTTTAATAAATATTAAATATATATATAAATGGAAATATTCTGTTTATATATGTATTCAAATATGTTCCTTATAAAAATCCACAATTTTCACTTTATCTCAACCAGATTTTGCACATAGAAAGAATATCTTAATTGAGAATTAATTATATTTAAATTACTCTAAAATGTAGACACAAATCAACTGTTTTTATTTCTTTTAAGAACCGAAGCAGAGTGGCTTGGGTTCCAGCTTTCTAAAGCTACGAAGTCTAATTAGTCAGCCAGTCTATTAGCATTTCAATCGAGATATGATTTAAATTTTATGTAGTTTTCTCACTAGGTAATAGTTTAACCTATAATCTCCAGGCTCATAGGTCTGTCTAGGTGCGTGACCCGCGAGCCTCGCAGTTGGTAAATACTAAAACCTACTATTTATTATATTATACTATATATTATATATATTTAGCATTTATTATATAAATTTATTTTTATTTATTTAATAAATAACAAACATTAATTTGTTTTTTCATTATATATTGTTTATCTTGATTAATCAGTTCTCTTAATATATTTTTTTTACAATCACTAATAAATTGTTTAATACTAAACCTACCGACACTTAATGTATACCTATTTCTACCGTGAGCGGTCAAATAACCGCTCATGGTAGGCAAGACAAGCTATGAAATTTTTTCAGAAAGTAAACAATAAGAAAAGTTGACTATTGAAAAATGGGTGGTTTGTATACTATAAGAAAAGTCAATAAGTTAAATACAGTAACGTTGTATACAGGAAATGCTAAACGAAATTTCAAAAACGGTCATTTGACTGCGTGTGGTAGGTTTAGTGTTAATGTTTAACACTTCACCATTTGGAATTTTATACATGGATGAATTCAAGTTTTTTAAGGAAACCTCATTTTCCTACTTAAGAGAGCTCCTATCAAAATTTTTTATTATTAATAAAATAGGTGAATAATTCCAATACATTAAACTAAAAACCATCTTTAAAAATTTTTTTATATTATTAATTTTAAAGGCGGCCATACATGAAGGGGTGGATCTTTTCAAAAATCCGACCCTAATGATCTAGACCTCCAAAATGTTGTCATGAATAAAAAATAAATATTAGATAAGTGGGACCAAGCACGGGCAAAACTACCTCTTTCCTCATATTTTCTTTAAAATATTTAATTAATTATAATAATAAAAATAGTTTAATAATAATTTTAAACTCGCGCCAAGATTTTGTCTTTTTTCCAAGCAGGATGGGCAAAATCTTCTAAAAAAGGATCTAGTTCCTATCCGCAGATCCGGGGAAGAAAAATGATCACGATCCTCAATCCGATTTCCAAAAGTGGATCTAAATCTAAATTCACATTTCTGGATCGGATCTTTGATTTTGAATCCGTAGAATAACTTCAAAGACAAGATATTTTCATTAGACACCTTTGATCTATTGTTTTATTGTAAAATTAAATATACTTATTTTGTATTAAAATTATTTAGAAATTAGGCTATATTCTTTAACAATTAAAATGAATTATTTATTGATTTATTTATTTAATATAGTTACAGGGGATTGAAGTATTGAGGTAAATAAAATGTTTTACCTAAGATCAAATAAAATTTTAAAAAATTTAGAAAATTTATTAAAATTAAAAAAAAAAAAAAAAACTAAAAATTCAAACTTTATAAAAAATTCCAGAAAAATAAAATGAAAAATTTATTAAAAGTATTTTTTAATTTTTTTTCTTAATTTAAAAATACCATCTCCTTGGGCAAAGTAAACTTCCAAAAAAAAAAAAATTATATATATAAAATAAATCTTAAATATGTGAAAGGAGAGAAAGTCACCCAGTAGAGTAGTCTCATTCAAAATAAAACTCTCAAAATGTTAAACGTTTTGGCTTTAATTAGTTAATCCCATCATCAAATGAGTACCAACAATTGAAAATATAGCAACTTTACAAAATAAATATAACTTATAGTGTATGCAAAGTCAATGCATAAGACAATAAGTTGCAGAAAGAGTTTTTCTATATTTTAATGTACAAAAATATATATATAATATAGAAAGTGTACATAGGTATAGTAATGCTCCTCAGCGTTTATATGGCGAGGACTTCAGGATATATAAAATTTTTTTAATCAATTACAAGCAAATAAAATAAATATTAGGAATCAACGAATTTGATAAGATCTCTGACCTATAATACAGATATAAAAAGCCGAAATCTTATTAATTAAATCATTCATTTAACCCCAAAGAAAAATATATTTATATTAATTATTTTTTACATTTTATTATTTTCTATTCTTTTGCCAAATGTAAAAAATTTCCAAATAATAATATGTTTATATCAATATAATTTTCTTTGTGGTCATATGAATGATTTATTTAATAAGATTTCGGATTTTTATACCTGTACTATGGGTCAGCGATGTTATTGAGTTCATTGATTCCCAATATTTATTTTATTTTTTTGTAATTGATAAAAAATTTATATATTCGGAAAAATTCGCCATATAAACGCTGAGGATCATTATTAGACCTATATACACTTTTTATATTTTTTGTACATTAAAATATACAACAACTCTTTCTGCAACTCATTGCATTATGAATTGAGTCTGCATACACTGTAAGTTATAATTTTATATTTATTTTGCAAAGTTGTTGTAATTTTAATTGTTTGTGTT
Source organism: Anisolabis maritima (assembly GCA_010014785.2). Classification (NCBI taxonomy): domain Eukaryota; kingdom Metazoa; phylum Arthropoda; class Insecta; order Dermaptera; family Anisolabididae; genus Anisolabis; species Anisolabis maritima. The sequence continues at coordinate 11,915 of JAAAKE020158001.1, forward strand.
GATGTTCTTGTGAATGATAATGGCGTTCTTTATTTAAAGCCGAAACTTTTCTCTTTTTGGGAGTCTTATTTCGATAGATGCTTCCCTACTAACTGATTTCCTCTCTCACATTTGTGATATACGGACAGCCTCCTCATCGTAAAAGTAAAAATAATGAACGGAATAAGATAACTATATTTTGTGAAATTATTTATTTATAAATATATACTGAATATAAAGACCATAAGACAAAATATAATAAATGATATATATATATAAAATGTGGATCAGAGGAACGTTTACTTTTTTTTTTTTTGGGGGGGGGGGGGGGGGGG
>JAAAKE020158013.1:0-12228 GCA_010014785.2 Anisolabis maritima
CATCCACCGACCAAACTTGAGGACTAGCAAGATTGCGACCCCGAAAACAAAAACAAACCACCTTCACCATCACTTCCTAAAACAAAACTCTTGGAAATGGCTCCAAAAGGAGAGCCGAAACATCGAGTTAATCTCAACAATCAACGTGAACCAACCCGGGAAAACATTATTCCACATATATATATAAAATCCTAACTTATTAACTCATATCCCCAATAAAAATGCCTACAGCGGGACCTTTCTATTGTTCTAACAAGATCTCATAACACACTAGTTTATTTATTTAGTTGATATATAGGCTGACCATACGCATCATTTTGAAAGGGACAGTTTTTTAAAATGTTTTTGACTGATCCCCTTTCGTTTTAATAAAAATATCAATTTTTTTCCGTTCTTCTTAAATGTTATAAATATTTAATCACTTATTATTAATCATAACAAATTCAGAAAAGAAATATTAATAAAAGTTAAGATATTAAAAAATAAAATACATTTAAATAAAAAATATAATGAAAAATTAATTTATATAAAATATTTTTGTTATGACAGCAACTTTTTTCTCAATATTGAAAATAAAGTTTTTTTTTTTTTTTTTTTTTTTGTAAATAAGTGGATTTAAATATTAAAATTTTGTTATGATTTTTCACCCCTTTCCCCTTTCATCACCCTAATGACCCATTTTTGAGTGGATAAAAGCTTATTGGTATAGCATTTGACAGGCAAGCAAAGATCCCGAGTATATCCCGAGTATGAGTCCTTAATGCAAGTTTTTCGGAGATATAAATTAATAAATAAGATTAAAGCTACGCCCACTAAAACGGATCAGGGCGCTTCGCACCATCTCGATAGTTCGCCATATTTCCTATGGAGTCTGTCAACTGAGTCGAATTTTTGCAGTGCAGCACTATCTGTCTCATTTGGCGTTACTTTATAGAAATAGCCGGCGGATCCAGGCGAATTTTTGCATTTTGACTTGATGCGACCTGATCCGATTCATTGTGCGCCTAACTTAAATATATCATTAGGGGATTCATGACTCTTGAATTTATTGCCATTTAAAACCTTTAACCTCTAATATATGTTCTAGAAAAACTGGATTGACTCAAGAACTGATAGATCTCGAATTGAGGTCACCCCCATCTTCTGAATGCAAAAGGATGAAAAGACAAAATTTACCAGTCCAAGTAAATTTTCCAAATTTAAGAAGTGCCCTTAAAACAACTGCCTTATCGACTCCTCCGGGTTCTGAAGAATCTGAATCTGCACCCAAAGTACTAACTCCTACCACACCTCTATCATCTATGAAAAATTTCGAATCTCTAAAACAAAATCAACCCCCAAATACTGCTGTGAAAACCACTCGTTTTCATTTGCCACAATCAGAAGGAAAGACAAAATTTTCCAGTGAATCATCACTGGTAAGATTATATAATTTTTAAAGTAAATAGCTCAATTCTTTGTTTGCTAAATTATTTATTATGTTAATTAGGACTCGGTATCTCAAATGTCAGCATCGACTTCTCAAGCTGTAAACACACCTCGTACGTCTTCACACACTCCATATAGAACTCCAAAATCCGTGAGGAGGGGGTGCACTAGTGATCAACGTATTCTTGGCACTCCCGATTATTTAGCTCCAGAGTTGCTCTTGAAGAAAGGACATGGTATTTCATTTTATCTAATTTTATAGCCAAGCATATAATTAGTTGATGAATGAATGAAAATGAATTTATATAATAAATATTACAATCCAAAAATTCTTGCCATAACAAGCTTCTAATTGTCTATTGAATGTCGCGTCATAATGACGTCACAATCATAAGCTGTGAGCTCAAATAAAAATAATTCATCACTATACTCTTAAAAATTCAGAAACAAAAAATATTTACTTCAAAAGTTTATTTTATTCAGGGGTCAGAAATCCAAGTAATTCAAAACGAAATTTATAATACACCCTATATAGTATACTGTAGTGTTTAGAATTTCTTTTTCTTTTTGTTCGAAATTCTTTCACAATTTTTCACACAACTTTTTATTGTTTTGTTTTCAATTTTTGCAATTTTCTTTGACTTTCAGGGAGAGAGAGGATACGACTTAAATAAAATACCCTTCTATTTTTGAATTTTTAAGGAGAACCTAATAATACAAATAATCTAATTTTTTGAATTTTTATAAACTAAAAATTTATAGATACGTCATTGATTATTTCTCTCAATACCTATAGTCTGTGGTATATTTGATTGTTTAATATGTATATTGTTTGTCTCTATTTAATTAAGTTCTGGAAATAATATCCTTTGCAAAAATAAATTTTTCTCAACTGATTCAGTACATCAGTTTATTTTATTTTATTGGGCCATCATCAGGTGACACACATACCCTCTATCGCCCATTTAGCCCACCGGCTTTTTTACCTCCACACCATCAGGTGACACAGTTATCACCTATATAATTAATATATATTGGAATAGACTTGTCTGGATTAAAAAATGCAATTTTACTATTGCCGAGGCCCTCCTTCAGTATTCAGAGGCAAAACAAGTTCTGATTCTGTTTATTGGTATAGATGATGCTCATCTTTGGTTCCCAACCTCCTGTCCTGAGCGGATCAAACATATAACCATGACTATATCAAATGAAAATAAATTTTTCTCTATTTTAAATTACGATAAAGAATTAGATAAATGAAGATATAATTAAAGTCAAAATAAAGAAATATTAAAAACAAAAAAATAATTTAACTGGTATGAATTTCTATCATAATTAGGTTCGATTCATTTTGGTGGAACGACACAACCATATTAGACAGGCCCCGACAATTCAAATTTGATACCCATTCACCTTACTCCAGAACCGGCAACATCACAGAATTTCTGCAAATTCAAATTGACTGGGGTTGTATCCAAGGGCAGGGCTAACCCCCACCCCAAATAGTTTATACGATTTAGAGAGATTTTTCGGATGAAAAATATTTATCCTGTTAACTTAAATATTTCGGAGCCCTTTTACGGAAAAGAGTAGATGAACAGCCAGACAACAAAATTCAAATGATGCAAATGGCAAGCAAATGAGACGTTTATATTCAAACAATGCGTCAAATTATTCTTCAAAATTATATCCAAATGCCAGCGTCACGCCACTATTCCATCAAAGTATTCTCGTCAATCCCAGATTTTGTATGACGATGGGATTTTTTCAATGTGATTCGGGCCTTAAAAGGCTTTTTAAAAACTTTTTTTTTTGCAAAGATTTTAATGTAAACGCATAAATAGTAAATATATTATTCTAGAAGAGAATTAATTTTTCTTTAATTTTTCTAGACCTTTATTTCAAAAGGACTTCAAGTCTTTTGAAAAACCTGCTGTCTTCAAAAGCAAGTTTTGAAAATTGTAAATGTATTTTTTCTTTCTATATATTAATTTCTTCGCTTTATTCTTTAATATTTTATTTATCATGGTTATTAATTTTTTTTAATTCATTAATTAAAGTTATACATTTATTTTATAATATTAATGCATGATAGTAAATATACTAACATTCTGTTTAATTACTAGAGCTAAACGAGTATGCGAACTGGTGAGCAGATCCGACTCCTCTCTTTTAATTCTCTCATTCATGATCCCATTTTAGGACAAAATATTGACCATTTTGTTTGTGGAGATAGTCCCTTTTTTACAGGAACAAACAAAATAAATAATTTTTCCTATTATTTTCATTTTAATTTCAGCTAAATAATCCAAATCTTTATAAAAGGGAACATTTATTATTTAAAACTAACATTTAAAATTTTTATTTAGATTATTTTGTAAAATTGTTCATTTGCTTATATTTATTTTTTTTTTTCTAGGGCCGGCTGTCGATTGGTGGGCGCTTGGAGTTTGTCTTTTTGAATTCATGACTGGAGTTCCTCCATTTAATGATGAAACTCCTCAAGCAGTGTTCAATAATATTTTAAATCGAGGTACCATATTTTTCATTTTATAGAGAGGCACTAATTTCTAAACAGATTAAAGCTAAGTTAAGTATCCAAATTTTATCTCAACTAGAGTTCAAATAAAAAATACGTATCTATTCAAAGTGGATACTCGCTCTATCGATTCCCATTTTCCTGCATATATTGTTCCTAATTTTCAGTTTCAAATACTATCCTTCTCAAAAGTAGTTGGGTAACCTATATCTTTTGTTTCGTCTTAATTAATAATTATGTGAGCTACATGAAATTCAAAACCATCAAATTTCATAATGTTTTATCTATTATTAGATTTATTATTTTCGGATTTAATGTTGGTCTTGATTATCCATTAAGACGAAACCAAAGGTTAAGGTTGTCCAATAACTTTTTAATTTATTTTCACATTCCTTTCCCCAATTGAAAATAATGGTTCCAACTAATTGCTTAATAAGCCAAAATAGCCAATCTCATTCAGTCAAAAAGCACCAGCCAGTGGCAACTTGATTAGTTAGCTTTAAATGATTTTGATATGAGGGTTCAAAACTTCCCCCCTCCCAAAATTTCAAAAAAAAAATAGAAAATACATATTTTGTATAAATAAAAAGAAACGAAAATAAATCAAATTTTAAACGCTGTAAGAAATGAAAAAATATTTTATATCCTTTAGAATTTATTTTAAACTAGAGCTACAAATGATATATTACTAGGATGATCTTCATAATTTTTTTATTATTATTCACTAACAACTTTGTTTTAATATTATATCAAATAAAACTTATTCAAAATTAATGGAACTATACTTAATGATCTTCATCCATATTGATATAAAATTTGTTCCCCCAGCCTGAAAAAATATTCTGGTTACGGTCTTACCAATCAAATTTTTTAATTCGTGTTTTTATCCATAATAGAGATTTTCAGGATGCTTGAGTTTAAAAATGATATTTCTTTTAAATATAAAAAGCAAAGTTTAATTATATGATTTTATTAATTCTCAAAAATACAATTAAAAATTCATGAATATTCCTAATTTTAGATATTCCTTGGCCTCAAGGAGAAGAAGAACTTTCACAGGAAGCTCATGATGCTATCGATTCGTTACTTACACTCGACCCAATTAAACGACCAGCGGCACCTCAAGTACGAGCAATGAGCCTTTTTAAAGATATTACTTGGGATATTTTACTTGAACAACAAGCACCATTTATTCCACAGCCGGATGATCAAACAGATACTACATACTTCCAAGGTAATTTCTAAATACAAAATAATTAATACCGTACAGCTGGAGTGTAAATTAAAAACTACTTTCCACCGAAATATCAAATACTCATTATACTCTCAATACAGGAACCGCTCGAGAGAAGAGGGGGGGGGGGGAAATCGGGCGATTTCCCTTCACTGAAATTTATTTTACTTATTTAAAGGTTTCCTTATCGCCCACTTTGGTTGGATATCCGCTCCCAAGAACAAATGGAACCATCAGATTCATGAGCAATACGTTTTTGTCGATGGCGCAGCATTTCTTACGGTTCTAAACTTATCATAAATCAAAATTATTTATTTCGATAATAAGTCTTTGACTTTGAAATTTAAATTTATTTACCAATATATGAATTATTTTTAGATAAAGTCTTTTAATTCAATGACTTTGAATAAACAACACGCGGAATTCACTTTTTCCCATTAAACTGCGAACGAAAAATTTAATATTAACAGATCTAAATGAATCTGTGTTCGGCTCTGAAGCGAGGAAAATATCAGAAATAATCTATCTTAAGCCCCAGGCGATTCATAATTAAAATTCTTTGAAGGGAACTGTGAATTTCTTTCTCAAAATTTTAAGAGGACAGATTTTTATAGGTGTCATAGATACACATCTTGCCTCTACCCATATATACCTAAAAAAACAACTTGATTAGTTAGGTTTATATGATTTATATATATATATATTTTGGACATTCAAATCGACTCTACACTTGTAACTAATTACATTTTCCAATCATTGCACTGAATATGCCCCAGGGCGGACCACTGATACTTGTAAAATTTCTAGGGTGATTATCAACTGCATATGCATAATTCGCTCGAGAGCAAATTCAGAGAAATTAAAAAAATAGTTAGAAACATAAATCTGGGAGCTTTAGCCTGCTTCAAAACCTCATTTTGAACCTATAGATCTTGATCTTTAAATTTTTGAAAACTTTTCTTTAATATGTAATATTCAAATGTGTTTTTTTCTAAATAAATAAATTCATACTTGTTCTAAGAAGGTTCCACTGCATACTATTTGGTTTTAAATAAATTTTCATTGGACAGCCTGGGATCCGAACCCACATCCCTGGGTTTTGAAGGTTATCAATATTGGCAATGTCAACTTCTCGGTCACGTGTTGGGGATACTTATTATTTATTCCTCTTCTATTAAAATTTTTTTTCAGTAATTTTAAGAGTAATTTAAACCCTAGCTGAAAACTTGTTAATCTAGAAAAAATCAAGAGGGATCCAATGGATAATAAAAATAAAATAAATTTACAATAAAAAAAAATTGTAATTGTAAACAAGAAAAATAAAATAAAATTACAATAAAAAAAATTGTAATTTTATTTTATTTTTCTTGTTCTCTTTCCTATTTATATTAATAAATATTTTTTTCTTTTAAACAGCTCGGAACATCATGCAGCAACTCCAAGTGTCTAATTTTGAAATTTAGCAGCATTTTAATAGATTTCAAAGACTTCACAATTTTTATATCGATGGGATGTATATGGATTATCAACTCCATCGAATAACAAACAAACTAGTCTTCAATTGTTATTAATTAAATTGTTGTATATTTGTTTGATTTTAAAGTGCAATTTTAGAAAAAAATCCAGGCCAGTGATTTTTATCTATTTTTTTTATTAAAAAAATTTATACTCTAGGTATATATCTCTATAAAAAAAAATCACTTAAAATAAAATAAGTTAATTTTTTTATTTTTTTATTTTTTTACATTAATAAATTTTTAAATAAAATTCAATGAAGCAACTCTATCACTTGAAAAAGAATGCCTTATTTTGTCTCATTCTTCCATTCTTCTTAATCAAAATATTCAATTTAAATTAATTTATATGAGTAATATCAAATCTTCACTAAAGAAAAAAATTCCTATTAATTTTGCCTAGTCGATAGGTTCATGTATTTTTTACATTTATGTTTATTTTATTTTTTTTTTATTTTAATAATTTATATTATTATGATTCCTTGTTTTGACTAGAAATCGGATAATTATAATAAATACGAATACATAATATACATTTTTTTCTTTAATTTATAAATTCTTTTTTTTTATTTATATTATAAATGATAAATAATAATAATAATAATACTAATTTTTCATTTCTTTTACCTTTTAGATTGTCATATTTTTTTGTGTGAACCATCGACAAATACAAAAGAAAATTTTTTAGTAATATTAATAGTACATAAATTTTGCTCAAAAACGAGATAATTTAATTATTTAAATTAAATCGTTAGAGAGCCTTTTTTTTTTTTCAATTTAATTTTAAGCTTTTTTTTTTAATTACAATAAATATTATTTGAGAATAAGCTAAAAATTAAAAAAAAAATATTTGGAGAAATATCACTCATTAAATTTTCAACTTTGTGGTTGTTCATACAAGGCAGGAGATTGGCATTTTTCTTAGAAGAGTATTTTATGTATTGGCTGCTGTCTTTTTTTTGAGGTCTTATTTGAGATTCTTCTGTATCCAAGGCAGGAAATGTGTGACTCGGGTATACACTCCTGGGTATTGACCCTTTCCACAGCCGATTCCCCAACTCACTACACCGACTTGAGTCCATTGTGCACCCGAATTTACCATCAATGGACCGCCACTGTCACCCTATTAACAAAATTAAAAATAAGGATTAATGAAGATATTCAAGGTATTTTCACAAAGTATTGAGTTTGGGTCGCCCCTTGATATTGCTTCTTGATCCAAAGATCAATGGTTCGCTTCCCGTCCCAAGCAACAAAATTTATTTAAATTATATTGGCTACCACTTGGTTTAAATAAATATAGACTGAGTCTAAATGTCCTTAGAGAAAGACTTGAAAAAAAAAATAAAATTTCTTGAATCAATCAATTTTTTTTTCTTATTTTTTCCACCAATTTTCCTCATTCATATTTTTATTTAGCCTTGTTTTTTTATATTTTTCTTTAACTCTGAATGCATCCATTAATTTAGAAAATCTTTTACGATAAAGATCACAACTCTAAAGGAACAAGGCTGTTCCTGACTGATAATTTATTATTTATATGTATAAATTGAAAAATTGTATACTATAAATGACTTAGCCAAAAAATGGTTTGTATAGGGCCAGAGTAAGGTTTCCGGCCTTCATTTATTTCAAAAGAGGGATATTTTATTTGCAGTTCAAAGCAATCATTAAACTTTCCTTTTTCTTGATATTTCATATCATAGACAAAAAATACACAAAATAGTTCTCTTCATAATTTTGAACAACTTGAAAACATTTTTATAACTTTTAAGTATTTGGGGGCCGGAGAGAAGACCAACAACCACCAACTTCTTTATTGGCAAGTAAAGCGCTGAATCTGATGGGTTGCTTCAAGGAACAAGGCTGTTCCTGATTGATAATTTATTATTTATATTTATAAATTGAAAAATTATAAACTCTAAATGACTTTAGATACCGAATTTGAATAAAAAAAATTTGGGGGACTAATTAGAACATCCTAGAGAAAGAGATAGAAAAGTTTTTTTCCAAAAAAGTTGTTCAATATAATGATTAGAATTTTATATATAGGTATTATTTCGCTAAAGTTATTTGAGGTGGAATCTTGATTTTTTTAGTTTGAACTTGAAATGGTTGTTGTCTTACAACTCTATTTAGGGTTATAGGAAAGTCTCGTAATTTACATCGCCTATTTTTGAACTCAGCAGAGCGCAAATAAATTTTTTTAAATCCTTACAGATTGAACAAATGCTAATTAAATTTGCAACCTTCAATTTTGGCGCTTGAAACCTCTGATGTCCAAGTTGTTTTGAGGGACAAAAAAATATATTTATAATTAATTTTTAAAGCACCACTAAATAAAATATATTAAAAAAAATTAAAATGAAAATAATTGAGTTAAAAAATACTAAATCATTTAACAAAAATCTTATAATAGTTGAATCAATTTCGGAAAATCTGAAGAGGGGTATAGCCTGGATGAAACATATGTCTCTTTCACTCTCAACTTCCAATGGAAAAAAAAACATAGGATCTGATTCATATATTTTATTTATTTTAAAATTTTTGAAAATAATATCTTAAGTCTTTTTGCGAATATATTTCTAAAATTACTTAATTTTTATACATTGCTTAAAAATTAATTATAAAACGAAAATATTTTATATTAATCTTTCTAAAATATATATATATATTTGATTTTTTCAAATATATTTTATTTAGTAATGATGCTTTAAAAATTAATTTAAAAAATCTTTTTTTTACCCCTCAAACAAAACTTTAAACATCAGAGGTTTTAAGCGCCAAACATTTGAACATTTCAGATTTAATTACCATATTTTTATATTTCTAATTATTTAATGAATGTTCTTGCGTGCATATATCCAGCTTCTCTCCATGAACCAATAAGTGAATTAAATTTTATTTATGTGTTATTTCGTTAATTTTTTTCTTAAATGTCTTATTATTATAAACAGTAAGTTATCTAAATTTATTTGTATTTTCAAAACAACTACATACTCATTTATAAATGATATATACTATATATTCATATACTCTTATGAATCTATGAATAGGCTATATGTTGATAACAAAAATAAAATTTAATTATTATCAAATATTTCCAATGCATCTGTGGAGCTGAAAATTACACTGAGAAAGTATTATATTGCATAATAAAATTTTTTATTTTATTTTATCATATAAAAATTATTTCAAATATGCCCATCCGTCACCTACAGACATAATAATCTCAAGTTCAGATACTCGATTTCTGTTCTGGGTGTAACAATTGCTTTGAATCTTTCCTGGAATAAGCATATTTCTGCCGTCGCTAAAGGTTGGCTTCTAATAAGCTTGATTTTCCTTTCAAATCCATTTCTTCCCCACCAACTTCTAACCATATAATATTACATGGCTTAGATTCGCCCGTGCCTTGAATATGGGTTCCACTTATGGAAAGGGGCTACTCTTCCCTTGACGCGATTCAAAGGCATGCGGTGACACTGATCGGAGACGAGTCTCTTACTGCCCCTTTGCAGTCACTCGACTATGGATGGACTATGGAATAAGTGTCTGTGCATTGACATTTTTTTACTGGTCAATGCTCTTCCAAAATAAAATTCATCATTCCTCCAAAAGCGATGTTTGTCCGCAATACAAGGGAGTCATCGTCCCAACATCCCCTGTCGTTAAACTCGCAAAGAGTAGAACTAGTCAGTCTTCCTTTATCCCCATGACCGTGAATGGAATCCTGCTACTATCTTACCTAAAACTTACAATTTCAATTCTTTCAAATTCAACCTCAACAAGCACCTTTTAAAGTCCTTACTCCCTCTTATTCCTAGTTGCCAGCGACCACTGGCCATTATAGGTCTTTGGACCTTAAGCTTCCATCTACAAAAAAATAAAATTGACTAACTCCAAAACTCAAAAAAAAGGTTGCGTTCTCTGACTGAAAAATATAAAAAAAATTTTTCTTCAATGACTGGCTTTCCTCTCAATCTTTTTATAGTTTCTTCAACCTTTCCTTTTCACTTCTTTAATATATCAAATTAATAGATTTATATTATAAGATTGAAAATGAGATATTTCTTTATTTAGATGTCAAAAATAAAATGAACTAAAGCCATTTTTGATATTTTATTTTATCTAGAACAGTAATTCTCAATCTTTTTGGAATCAAGTACCGGTAAATTTTAGGAATGAGGATTCCATACCGGGAGCTAAACATTTCTTGAAAATAACGAAATTTTTACGTAATATATTATCTTATTATTTTATTCACTTGTCACGTACAAGTAGCTTGGCACCTGAGTTCTAGTAGGCGTACCACAGGTTGGGATCCGCTGATCGAGATAAAATATTATGTCATTGATTGTGCCTTTTTCAGTACTCACGTATCAATCAGAAATACGATAATATAAATTGCCAGAATTATTTTGAATTAAACAAGTACACATACTTGAAAATAATTTCCAATTTTACTAAATTTTAATTTATTGTATTAACCTTAAGAAGGCCATTGCCCGAAGTTGACTCAAAAGAAAATCAAATCAAATTTTTAAGAGAAAAAGAGTGACATTTTATTTTTGACATTTAAATAAATAAATTTATTTTAAAAATCATTAAAATTCAATACATACACTGCAAGAATCTTGATTAGCTTGACCAGCACAGAGGAAATGATCGACAATACCTCCTGGAGCAGCATGACCATATTTCAATTTACAATCTTGATTTGTCCAAATAGGAATTGTCACCTCTTGTAATTCACTTGGTTGAGGACCACCTGGAAATTTGAAATTTTTCTTTTTTAATTTAGTCACACTGTCCTAAATATAATAAAAATATGAAGATATATAATTTTCTTATATTTTATTTATAAACAATAAAGAATTATCTTCTTATGATTCCGTATTTAGAAAAAAGCTTTAAATAAAATCAGACCTTCTCGAAGACTTCCCCATCCAATCACAGTGGCAGCTTGCCCCGCATAAGTCGCTGCTCCGCTTGGCAAGCAAATTGGTTTCACTTGTTTTGTAAAAGTTACTGGGCTATCTAGAGTCAATATAGCGATGTCATTATACTAGAACATAAAATTATTGATAAAGATATTAGGGTCTATCAAATAATGTAATAAATATAAATATTTAACCAATTATTTATTAATTCATTTACAAAAAGTAATTGTCACTGGGAATCAAACGAAAACATTGAAACTTCAATCCAGAGTTGGATTCTCGGAGATAAATTCGCTTTTTATAAGAGGCGTTAATATATGCCTTTTATATGTAAAATGTTTCATATTATTTAACTAATTTGTCTATGATTCATGATCATAAGAAAAAAAATTTTTTTTCATTTCATCTTTATATTTTTTATATAAAATCAATTTTTCTTTCTGGTCATATTTTTTATTTTATTCTCAGGCCAATCACATAAACGAAATTTACATTTTTTTACAAGGATTTCCATCACTCGCGATCCAGGAGAGCTATAGTAAAATATTTTACAAAAATAAACAATATACA
>JAAAKE020158035.1:0-12217 GCA_010014785.2 Anisolabis maritima
TTTAAATATACATATATTTCGTTGGAAAAATTGGTCTGGCTTCCGGCGGACGTTCAACCCTCTTGTTTCTCGGAGGCCACCTATCCGAGATTCAGCAGTGCTTAGCCTTACTAATTGACACTGATCTCAGTGGCTGTGCCTCTTCTCTCCGGCCCGCCGGCTATAAAAATTTTAATTAATAGGCAAATTAAAAATTAATAATCAAAGATAAAAATAATTGTAAAAATATATATTCATTTTTTATCCCAAGCAGTCCGAGGAAAATTTATTTATATCAATTGGATACCAATTGGTATAAATGGAAATGTGTATCGTAATAAAATTATACATGAATTGTTTAATGTCTATATGACTTAAGATGCCAAAAAGACAAAAAAATCCAGTTTGTTGGCATATTTTGGTTTCAGACCTTATCTTTTTTTCTATTTAGGATTTATTTTCTTTCTTTTAATACTTTTAAAATTTGCCGCGCTTTCACCAACTTATTAATTTTTAAAACTCATTTTAATTTAAAATTTTATATATATATATATTTATTTAGAATTATAGTTTTTAATTATAAAATTTTTTATTTTTTTAATTAACTTTTATCAATATAAACTTTTGATTTATTAATAATATTGTCTTCCTGCTCTTAAAGATTTATTGCTATCTTCAAGGAAATAAAATATTTTGATAAATTTATAAATTTTCCTTCATTTCAATATCTCAATTATTTAATATTATACGCTAGACAAAAAATAAGATTCAGGTGCTCAATATGTCAGAAGATACAAATTTAACAATTCTTAGGAAACATTTAAAGAGTTATCCTGATTTCCCAAAAAAAGGAATTTTATTTTGGTAAGTGTGTACATGCTTATTTTTATTTTACATATATATAATATTATTTTAAAGTAGCTAATCCAAATTTAAATATTTATACATATTATTTGCTATTCTATGAATCATTAAGATCAGAAACCTCGAAAACAAGCGTTGTTAAGAAACATTCGAATTCAGAGACTTAAATTTAACATTTAAACATTAGAATATTGCTGATAATTTAAATTAGATTGTCATCTAAAATTAAAACACCTTAATAGGGGCTTGGGGATGAAGTTACATTAGGGGGCCACATTTTTCAAGACGGCATAAAGGGACGAAAAAATAAAAGAGCCCGGGTCAAGGGCACACCTTAAAAGGTAAAAATAATTTTGATTAAAAGATTTATTATTTATATAAGCCAAATGAATACTTTGAGAATTGGAGTCATAGGCTGAGCAATATCCCTAATTATTTTGGTCAATCCCGCTTACCTTATTAAATGATTCCGTTTTTGTTCATTATTTGCCATAAAAACCAGTATAGGGGGTTTTTAATTAACTATATAAAAGTTATATAAATTTTATATCTTAGTTTTCTCTATCATTTTTGGCAGATAACTTTTTAAACTCCGAAATATGAATGAACGAATTTTCATTTTGGGAAAATTTTCAATTAATTATATATATATATATTATTTGATTTAATTTTTTAATATAACATAATTTCAACTATTGAATTCTTTTAATATTTTTTTAAAATGGTAAATGAGAGTGGATACCATAACTTTCATTTTTCTCTTCTGGAGATTCTTTGATTAAATTCCAATTTAATCGCCTTTATTTATTGAAAACAAATCTTTCAATGCTAGTTTGAATTTAATGGGAACCCCATTAACCGTACAAGGGGAGGTTCTTGAAACGATGTTAAGAGCTATTGCCCCTCAACAGAAAGGCTGAAAATAATTTTTTTTTTTAGGGATATATTTTCAATTTTTAAATATCCAGAAGGGGCTCAGGCTGTGAAAGAACTTCTTACAGGTCATATAGCTGAATTAAATCATCCAATTGAAGCAATAGTAGGACTTGAAGCACGAGGCTTTTTATTTGGGCCTTTAGTTGCAAGTCATTTTAGCATTCCATTTATACCAATTCGCAAAAAGGAAAAACTACCTGGACCTGTACATGCAGCTTCTTATGAAAAGGAATATGGACCAGTAAGTTTTTAATTTTCATTTTTAATAGTTCTAACTATTTAATGAAAACTTAAATAATAATAAAAGAAATTTAAAAATTCTAAAATATAATTATCAATCAAGTATGTATCAAGTTAATTTTTTGTTTTTAAAAATATACAGCCCATTTAGAAAAATATTATAATTGTTAAATTTATTCTTATTTATAAGTGACTAACATTAAAATTTGTTTACAGGATATTTTAGAAATACAACAGAATTGTTTTAGACCTGGACAGAAAGTCATAATTATTGATGATTTAATAGCTACTGGAGGTAAATATTTTGTTTAGATTCATCTTTTTTATTAAAATAGAGAAATTTATATACAAAGAATAATTTATTTTATTATTTTTAAATTAAAGTATTGACTACATATAGTATTCAAATATCAAAACCACTCAATATTTTTTAATTATATATATATATACGTCTTATAATATATATTTAAAGACCTGTATTGTAAATAGTAATTTCTTCAATTATAAATATTTGTTATGAACTGACACGTTGTAGTTACTCGAGGGAGAAACTTTCTTAGGATTAATGTGAGTACTCGTTCCTTCTCCAGAGTAGAGAAAAATAAAGTGTATAAATTTTTATCATAAGGTCTATTTATTTCTGATTTAAACTCAGAACCATAAGCTTGGTACTCTAATCGGAAAGGCTCCTAAAAATAAAATTTCTGCTCGATAAATTATTATTGTATTTAAAAAGAAACCCCTCATTTTTCTAAATATATCTACTTGATTTTCTTGGAAAAACAAATAGATAAATCAATAATCAGAAAAGTTCTCATGTTTTATCAAATTTGAAAAATTCTCTTTTAACATAATTTACAAATGTTAAAACATTGAAATCTAAAAATCGAAAATTTGAAAACAGAAAGCGATAATATAGCAAAGCTAATTTGATTTCTATTGACCAAAAATAAATATTCACTGAAATAAAAATAATTAGAGAAAATAAGGGAGCATTATTAAAAAATAATTAGCTTTTATAGAAAAATTTCTGTTTTTTTTTTATTCAAAACGCTTTCCGTTTCTTGGAATTTACATACAATCAACATATTTTTTGGATACAATTGCTCATATTTAGTTTCGAGCCAAGAGCTTTAATAGACCTAATAAAAAATGGATAAAATAATCAAATAGTTTCAAATGAATATCATACAAAGACAAAATAAAAAAAAAATTGGAAAAAAGAACAAATTTATGAAGCAGATTCCTCCTCCCCCAATTCATCTATAAAATGTGAATATTACATAAAATTGAATTTTTTGAAGAACATAATGTATTGTTGACTTTGGTTTCTTGAAGAAATTGGCAATGTAGCAAATATTAAACTCCATTTTTATTAAAACAGGCTTGAGCGAACTCTTCTTGCAACAAAACCATTTTCTTTAATAGAAAATATTCTAAAATAATAAATTTGTCAATAAATTAGCAATTAAATATTATCACAATGTTTAAAACTTTTAGAAGTGACAAGAAGATCCCATTATTATTTTCTTTAGAGAAATTAAATTATTGTATAAAAATTCCTTTTTCTGATCAAATTTATATTTATTTATAATAAAATTAACTTCTTAAACAGAAATAAAGAGTTTAAAGATTCATAATTACTAATGTAACTAAAAAAATGTAGGTGTCCAGTTTTTTTTGCTGGGGAATATTTACAAAATATGTAGCTATCAAATTTTTATGTTCGTCACAACTAACTGAAATGACATTAAATTATTGTTTTTTGAATAAATTTATATATATTTAACCATAAAATAAAAATCTGGTATGACGGCAAGGAAAGTTATATGATGTGGGGCTGTCACACTAATTTTGACGTTTGGCCCCCTTGTTAGCCAGATCACAATTTTATATTATCTTTTAATTTTAGAGATATTTCGTTTGTGTTAATTAATCACTAATTAATGATATAAAAAAAATTCAATTAAACAAAAATTTTTTAATTTTTTTTTTTAATTTTAAGCGACCCATGGTTATTGGCTCTATAACATAATATTTATATAAATATATATTTTTCTACTCATATAAATGACAAAAATATAATTTTTTTTTAGAGGCATAAAAACCCTAGCAAAAAAATATCTTCACCAGTTGGTGTTGACACGCATCCCTGTCACCAGTTTCGGGCTCTCTAGCTCATTCCCAGTGCTTCTATTTGGGAGTGAAAAGATTTTCACTTCTCTACCCCACCACCTACAATCTTCATCGACCTTGCAATAATATAATTTCATTTCATTTGGACCGTTTAGACCCACCTACCGGGCCCTTGTTTATTTACCCGAGGTGCTTTCGTGCACATCTCAAACGCAGCCGACCTCTGGCTGGGGCCATTTATCGGCACCCCGTAAAGTTACTTTATTTCCTAACTCCTTCTCCTATATTAATTTCAACCAAAATAATTACTTCTAAATCCAATTCCACCTCCTTCTTTCCAACCATTTTTATTTAATGAAAAATCCCTTCTTCCCGGAATGCGAACCTCAATCTATGCAGAACGGCGAATATCGATTGCTCCACACTCCCTATACCTATCAAAAATATAATTCATTAAAATTTAATATATAAGGCTATAATTAATCCAGATTGGGCGTAGTGAACCTCCCATTTTAAGAGATGGAAAATTTTGGGACGACTTAATTTTGGCATCCGTGGAATTGGATTTTGTGAGAAGAGGCTTCTCCGTGATATAAATAAGTGAAAAATAACATTAAATACTTGAGGAGGGGAATGTAAAAAAATGTCTGAAACGAGTGAACGAGAGTCACTTTACGTGATTATTTACTTGGAATAACTTATAAGAATTCTTTGTTTTTAGAGTGATTCATTTCAATTACGACAGGATAAGGACAAAATAAACTTGAAAAATTAATAATGACACAACTAATTAATAGAATTTTTGACCATCTTAGTATAACTTTGGACTCTGAATTCTTTCCATTATAAAAATTTGAAAAAAAAAAAACTAGGCAGAAAATTTCCCACAGAAGAGGAAGCCCCCCTATATAGATATAAACAAAATGGCATACATAACGATTAGTTACAAATATCATTAATATAAAAACATTCATATAAATAACATTACTACAAAAATATTAATACAAATAACATTAATATCAAAAACATTATATAACATAATTATAGAAAATGAACTAACTCTGTTGGAATGTAATGGTAGTCATCTTCTATGAATCAATAACTTCAGATTTAATTTTTATTTTAGGAAAAAGTAAATAGGTAAATAGGTTATTTAAAAAGTTTTTAAATAAGTTTATTTAAAATCTTTTAGTCTTTTTTTTAATAAAGATAAACTTTTGTAAGCGGATAGTTAAATTTTGTTCATTATAAATATAAAATTCCATTTTATAATTTCTAAAATGTCTGACTAATCTTTTTTATTTAAAAAATATTGTTATATATATATATATATATATATATATTACATCTTGGGAAAAAGAGTGCTCCAACTCCAAAATGGTAATTATTGTTAGTACTGTAAGGCTTTTAGATTTCTTTTTCCGTGAGAGAGTGTTCGAAGACAAAAACATCTATTATGTAGATTATTTTTAAAAGTTAAGAATTACTTTAATAGAATGCACAATTATTTACATTCATAAAATGTTTTTTTTTTTAATTTCAATTTTTGGAGATAGCACTTTCATATTCCCCAGGTGCGATATTATATTTTTCTCATAGGCTTTTCTATTTGTCTTTAAATAGATATTTACTATAAAATGTCTATAATAGATAACGAAAATCGTTACCCGTCCAAAATTTTTCAAATTAATTGTTACCCTATAATTTTTAGATAATGTTTAGTGCACAGGAATGGAAGTATACTATATTCCTATTATTAATAATAATAATAATAATAATAATAATAATAATAAATAATTAGTTTGTAGATGTTAAAATTTTTTTTAAATAATAAGATAAAATAATTTTTAACTAAACAAATTCATACAAAAAATATAAAAATTATTAATTAAATTAATAAATTTTTCAGGTTCTCTAGCAGCTGCAGTTGATTTAGTGTCTAATTCAGGTGGCCAGGTGGTTGAATGTCTTGTGGTTATTGAACTTGAAAATCTAAATGGAAAAAACAAAATTACTGTACCACTACATTCCATTTTAAAACTTTGAATGATAAAAAATAATTTTGTAACTTTGATAATTTTACACATTCTATTTTTGTACTTTTTTTTTAAAACTGTTTCATCATTTATTAATATATAGTTTAAATTATTTTTGTTATTAATCAAGGATATTTTAATTTATTAAAAAAAGATTTCATATATATATATAAATTAATCACAATTTTCTTAAATATCATTCCATTTTTGTTCACATGTATATAGTGAGAAATCAATATTTAACGACTAGCTTACAGTTAACCCAAATTTATATTGTTTAAATTATATTGCAAGTATAAATATGCAAAAATTATGTATTTATATATATTTTTATAAAATAATTGTGAATATGGTAATTTATATATTTATATAATTAATAGGATGATATAAATTGATAATTTTTTAAGTACAAAATAATAAAAAAAAGTTTTAAATTTATACTCGTACTTTTTATGTTTTCTAATAATAAACCTCAAAAATTCTTAAGGAGCCTAAAGAAATTTAAGAAGAAATGAAAAAAATTCTATACTCTCAATCTTCCCCGTTTTTTTTTGGGCTTGGGTTATAAATTTTGAATTTGAACACTCACTCAAAATGTTTCACTATCTTTTTTCTTATCCGCTCCTTTTTATCATTATTTAATTTCAAGGATAGAATGAAAAACCCTAATTTAGTCAATACTTGATTTAACATAACGTATTAAAATATTGATTCATTTAATTTTAGATAGTATAGACCTCCCCGATCATTTGACCGAAGTGCTTTCGTGGAGACAACTCAAACGCAGCCAACCCTTGGTGAAATGCATCAATCGGCTCCCCGTGAGGTTACTTGATTTCCTCGCTCTCACTTCTCTATACATTTCTATCCAGCTAACTAATCCTATGTCTAATTCACCCTGTTTCTTTCATTCCTAATCTATTATAAGATGTTCTAGTTTGAGAAGGGACTATCTCAGCACCTTGCAGAGAACATCATTTAGACAGAATTCATCTTCATGCCCCTTCCTTAAGTCATTAAGCCGAATTATATCCGACTCAGTACTAACGATTTAGATTAAAAATGAATTAGATGAGCTTTGAAGTTAATCGTTATTCAAAGTCTGAGTGAGACCTCTATTGATCCACTTTTTAGTTTTTTTTTCTTATTTTTCATAAACTCGTTCCTACATATTCGGTCAAGTTAGTCGCAATGAATGGTCACCCCAATCATCATCGGGAGATTATAGATATATAGGTAAGAAGCAAATGGTGGAAAATCAATGAATAACTAGAATTTCTTTTTTTCTTAAAAAAAAAGTATAATTACAAGAAATTATTGTATTATGTATAATTATTTACAATTGTATATTAACAATTAAATCGATGACAAAAAATGAATAAATACTAAATGATTATTAAAAAATGTACAAGAGACATGAATTTAAAAAATCACAGCCTCCATTAGAAAACTCGAATGGGATTATTTATATACATTTATATATGTATAAATCTTATGTAGGTGGAACTCTATGATGAAGACGTGTACGTAGTGGCCTCGCAGATTTAAGAATAAGCGAATTGACAACTTGTACATATTCATAAGGGTCCAGAGATTCAATTCTAAACTTCCGGAGGATAGTTGACAAGACAACTTTTTCTTCCGTCAATGCAAATTTCTGACCTATAAAATTTATTGATTTATTAATAAGATGTCTTATATATTATTTTTTAATTTAATGTAATAGGAATATTTACCGATGCAATTTCTCGGACCAGCACTAAAAGGCAAATAAGCATAAGGATGTCGTTTTTGGACAACCTCGGGCAAAAAATTATCAGGATCGAATTTATCAGGATCATCGCCATAAATCTCTGGATTCCGATGTAAAGTATAAACATGTACAGAAATATCAGATCCAGCCCCAATCACGGTTCCATCCTCTGAAAATGTTAGACATTTTTCAAAAATAGAATTTAAAAAAAAAGGGAAAATATAAAAATGACTTACTGAGAGTAACATCTTCTGTAAGAGTTCTTAGATAATGAGGAACACTTGGGAAAAGACGAAGTGCTTCTTTAATTACACGTTCCAAATATTTCATCCCATTTAGATCTGAATAAGTTGGAACACGATCATCATCTCCGAAGATATCATATAACTCTTCATAAACTTTATCCTAAAAAATTATTTATATTAATTTCTAATTATAAAAAAAGTACATTTTATCACTTACTTGAATTTCGGGATGATTTCCAAGGAGAAAACATGCCCAGTTCATTGCAACCGATGTTGTATCATGGCCCTAAAAAATAAATTGTTAAGTAACAATTAAATAATGATATAAAATATAAATAAAAACTTTTCCTTACTTCAAACATAAATGTATCAACTTCCTCGCGAATATCTTGGTAACTAAGAGAACCGTTTGTTTCAGCCACATCAATAAGCAAATCAAGGAAAGCTAATCTTCTTTTCATTCCAACATCTTCAGTATTTAAATCTATAATATTTTTTTAATTAATTACAAATATAAATTAATACTAAAAATAAATTCAATATTTACTATTTAATTGTAATTTGGCCTTATTTGCACGATATTCATCTCGACGTTCATACATTACCTAAAAATCAAAAAATTAAAATTTTAATATTATTTATATATACGATATATAGAAAAAATTCCATTTTTTTATATTTTACATTATAAAAAAAAAAAAAAAAAAAAACCATTGGAAAATACTTACTTGTTCAGTAAATCCATGAAGAATCTTAAGTAAACGTCTCTGTTCTCGACCGATAGAACTCAAATTGAATGTAACTGGGTGTCTAATCCAAAACTTTTTCGTACGCTCATGCATAATTGCGGTCACTCTGAAATTAAATCATTGAGTTTTTAATATAATCATCCATTTTCAAATTAAATCTATATGAATATAGGCTCATTTCAAAAAAATTATTATTTTTTAAGTTTTTTCGTCATCTCTGCCCAAATTAATTGGTAGCCAATATAATTTAAATAAATTTTTATCATTCCGAACCGTTTTAAACCAGTGACACTTTGATCATTAAATAAGATCTTTACCTCTGCTCTAAGAATCAGGAGAAGAAAATATATTCTTTATTCCTTTTTTTTTTACCAATTTTCTTTATTTTATTTCAATTTTCCGGTTTTCTTGGATTGGAAATGGAAAAACATATATTGAAATACATAAAAAAATATATTACCTCTGTAAAGCCCTGACATATTCACTATCTTCTGTAATTTGAGCATTAATAGACGTTCCCATAGCAGTTTCTGAAATAAAAATTAATTTTTATTTAAAACTCATTTGTTACATCACTTCTTTACATTTATATAATTAGTATAATTCATTTCGAAAGAAATGCTAACTTCTATAATGAAAGTGAAAAAGTGAAATAAACTAAGAGAATATTATGTAAACAAACTTAATATGAGTTCCAAAGTTAATTTTCCTTAATTTGTAATGCCTTCCAGGCCCTGTTTGTAACCTCCTTTTAGGCGCCTCTTAATCATCCCCAGCTTAAGATTTTCTTAAAGAAGGAAGATGCGAATCTCAAAATGTTCAAAAATTTTGATTTTTAGGGCATGATCAATTCATTATTAAAATCTTGTTTGATTATCTTAAAAAATTATATTTATATAATGATTTGTTAAAATGTTAAATCCCTCTTTCAATTTCAATTAATGATTATTCCATATTTTTAGAAGGGACGACAAAGTGTCTTCGGGTCCTTAAGAAATAGGCAAAATCCGCCTTCTTTCTGATTGAGTAAATATTTTAAAGTGATTCTTAAGCTTATATGTATTTATAATTTTTAAAACTCCTAATTTTTTTTTAATGAAAAAGTCCACTTACCACAAATAATATCCAGTGCACACAAAGTTATATATTTATTAATATCAATTATTTCTCCGACTTTGGAATTCAATTGATTAATAAGAATTGCGCTGTTTTTATTGAATACATGAACATACTCTTCTAAGACTTTAAAATGAAATGTCGGAGTTAATAATTTGCGATGTTGTTGCCACTGATTGCCTAATTCAATAAAAAATTTTTATTAATCAAAAATCACAATTTTGATTTTAAGAATAATTACCAGAACTAGTTAAAAGTCCTTTGCCAAGCCAGGGTTCTAAAACATAATAAGTAAAACCTTTTTGTATGTGGTGTCGAGATCCTAGGATCACCTGAAAGAAACTTAATTAAAAAAAATTTATTTATTATTAAAAATTTTTTAATAAAAATAATTCACCTCAAGATCATGAGGGTCGAAAAAAAAAATCAGAGGTCTTCCCAAAATCCATAAACGAAATCGTGTGCCGTATTTAGTGAAAAATTTTCTTATAAGAGGAAGCGCCTCTGCAAAATAAAATATTATTAAGTATTAAGTTATCAGGAGTTTAGAACGTTTTAACGATATGGATATATAGTTAGAGCAATGTTGAATCTTAAGAAAGAAAAGAATTAGCAACTATTATTTTTTGAAGTGAAACTTCTTTGATCAGGGGGCTACAATTTTCGAGTGTTACGAAAATTCCGATCGCATAAGAGGAATAATTAGGTAAATGGTGGGGGAACCTGTAGAGGAGTAGAATGCTCAGTGGTGCCGGAGAAATTCTTAAATACTTCTCTTCATCCCACATTAACGTTTGTTGCTGGGCAGTGAGACAATCTTCATTAGGGATATCTTCACTAATTACTATTCTCATTTATTATCTCTTGTTCAATAAAAAATACTAATATTTTATCTCTATACCTAATTAGCAAGAAGTTTCACTTCTGCCACGCACACTTTTTTTATTATGCTTCTCTACGCAGGGGCGCTGGCGACCGCCAGTACATTGAGAAATTCGGACGAAACTGGAATTATAATATTTTTCTTTAATTATAAAGGTTTTTATATTTCAAGTTTATAGGCTCTGTGGCTATGCTATTTTCGGCTATCTATATGTATATTTTAGTTGATATTGATAAAGGACTCATGGATTTTTCTTAGCCTAGGGACGGTAGGATTCCTGCATCGGTTCTGCGTCCTCTACGCAAAATAACGCAGTTTTGACGATGGTCTTAACCAAGACTGAAATATCAGGGTAGAGGGAGCATAACACATTTAGATTCGGATTCAAATTAACATTAATGAAAAATTGAATGTCTTGTATATCAACAAATATATATATATATAATTTAAGGCTGGATTCGCCCCTACTTCGAGCAATGTAGGTATTAAAAATTAGTAAAAAAAAAAAGAAAAAGCGATTAATATCATAAAGACATGTTTCCAATTTTGTAAAATTTTTATTCTTTGAATGCCCCTTAAATTTGAGGGCTGAAACGGATGATTCCTGATGGATCTTAATTTTTTTTTGCACATATATAATACTCTTGATCTTGAAAGTTTTTTGATTAGAGAAAATTTTGAAAATTATATCCAGAAGGAAGATGTTTAGCCTTAAAAGTCCTTCTGGTCTCGTCACTCATTAGGATAGAATCTCTTTCTCAATTATATTTTCAAATAAATCAAAATTAAATAAATGAATGTATACCTTCTGGTTGTACATTAAGTAGATGGATGTTACCGAGAAAAGGTAGAGTATCAGGCCCAGGAAGAAGATTCGCGAGTTTAGCACAATAGGAAGAACACCAACGATATGGGATGATAAGATAAAAGAGCGCTACAGCGATCAAACCAATGAGCACGTAAAACATGTTGCTGATTCAATTGACTAATTGGACTAATCTAGGGAATCCATCTTCCTATCAATTTATATACCCGAGTTGGAGCTGCTCCCCTACCGGGTCTCAAAGTTCAATGTCGATGCCTTAAAGAGGTTGTCTTAGGGGAAATAAATTTTTTGATATTAACCACAAACATGATGAATTTATGCTGCAATAAAAATTCTCCGTTTATCCCTCCATATTTTTCTACTTTTAAATTAAAAAAAATTACTTGTCACTTTTGATTATTAATGGAAAGCCTTGAAAATATAATAATTTACGATAAAAAATAGTCTATTTATT
>JAAAKE020158046.1:0-12216 GCA_010014785.2 Anisolabis maritima
GTTAGGATAGTAGGAATTTCCTGAGTATGAGGGGTAACGGAGCCCGTAGCCTCCTCCATCGACGGCCTTGGCCGAGGACGATGAGACCAAGAGGCAAATGTAGAGGGCAGCTACAGGAACCACCATCTGCAATTTAATTTAAACAAAAACAAAATTGTTAGCATATTTTTCCTAAAATTTGACCTCATCCTGCCTATCTTTCCCAATTAGATTAAATTCGTTATTCTGATAATGAAGAGAGTCAATATTGACATCCACTTACACACATACTTTATTATATAGTACAATTTATTAATGGCTAAATACCATTTGAATCCAAATTCATTTCTTTGGAAATATTTTCAATTACCGAATAAGAGAATTTAATTAAGTTTTGATTGTTAAGTATTGTTTATTGAGCTTCTTTCTTTCATTTAATTAAAACCTTTTCAAAGGTTTCATGAAAATAATTAAAGTAGATAAGAAGATAAAAACATGGTTTCTAACTTTATTCTAATTAATTAAAAAAAAGACACTTAAAAATTTATTATCATAATGTCTTTTATTCCCCAAGCCAAATTCCAGTACGATGCCTGATAAGATGAGAGTAAAAAGGTACAGACAACGTTTCGACCACTCATTCTGATTCAAATGACAAAGAGTCTTTCACTTAGAGATCTGCGATCTGAAGTGAAGTGAGAATGGACAATATAACATTTTACTCGTCTCAATGAAATCATATTTGAGTTACCACGATTTATAGAAAAGCTTTTCAGGTAAAGTACCTGGGTGCCAGAAATAGCCCAAAAGTTAATAGGGATCCATGTGTTTGCTGTAGTGGACATTTGTGAAATTTGTTTGATCTCCATTAAAGCGTGCTCGAATTATCATATTAACAAACATCACATAGACTTAATTCGAAAAATGATATTTTCGGACTCAGTGAGGTCCAAAACGTTAACAACAATCAAAATCTTGAGATCGAATTTTTGAACGATTACAATACTTTCCTTACACTAGGTATACAAGAAAATAAAAAGTCATTATAATATTATTCTGAATAAATTTTAATTAAATTGAATACCTAAGCAACTTAATTAACGTTCTCCCCCGTCCCGCCCCGCTCCTTCCCTAAAAACGCGTTAGCTCTCTGCCTTGGAAACATAATAATAATTTAATATTTTTTAAAATATGATTTATGTTTTTTCACCGAGTTTATTTATGTAAATTTTCTTAATTAACGTTAAACATTTTGGTTATCTCATTGATTAGATTCTAAATTTATTCGTTTTACTTCAAACTTAACGGACTTGCTTAACGCCTACACAAACTAAATTTCTCGGTTATAAATAAAATATCAAAAAGGAAAATCTTATATTGAACAGAGGAAAAAAATAACTTTGTAACTCATTCAATGTATTCCAAGTAATATTTTTACTTTTTCTTATGTCTTAATAGGATCAAAATAAAATTTTATATGTCAAAATAAAAACACGTAGTAGTAGAATATTTAAGAAGGAATAGAATGTAAAACTCGTTGAGTTCGGTTAATTACTATAGAAAGTATGTACATTAATATTATACTAAAAATGAAATTATGAATAAAAAATTAGAAAACCTATTTATTTTAATTTATAATTAAAATACTTATACATTATCAATATATATATATCAAAGATACTTGTATATATAGACAAATGTCTGCCAGTCGGTTTTATTATAAAAAAAAATAATAACCAAAACCATGCCCTTAAATTTTATAAATAACCAAGGTGTTTTGTGTTTTTACTTTCTCTTATATATGTAATATATATTGAGAAAGTATTGTAATTGCAAAAAAAATATATTTCAAGAATTCAACTGAAATACACGTTGTGAGATCCTCTGAGTCTAAAGTCTCGCAAAAAGGTATCTCTGTCTGTCTCTCTCTCTCTCTCTCTCTCTGTGTGTGTGAATATGTGAACAAGATTTTTTAAAAAAACACACACTGGCGGCCCTTGGGTGTTTGTCCATATTAATAGACAATCGAAAATTTTCTAAAAATAAAAACTAAATAAAATTGTGAACCGGCTTCCTTGGGCACCTGATGGGTGGCACCATAGTACATCACATCAGATTTTTTAACATGTTTTTTTTTTTTTTTTTTCAATTTTTGAGTCATAATTTTGTAGAACAATTTTTTTATTCAATTATTTGTTTATAGTCCTTCGCTTTCTAAGATCATTTGGACTCTTAATTACATATATTAATTTATTAATATTGAAAATGCCGATGGCTACTGGCGGTCGTTGAGACTTGTTCTCTGGGGATCACCCATCCGAGTCGGCCGGTAATAAAATTCTAAATATTTCGGAGAATTCAAAGGAACAGTGAATTTTCTCTATTCACACATGTCCAGCACAACAAGAAATTTTCTTCGAGTCACCATTCACGTTTCTTTAGAAACAATGTTTTTGAAAAATTTAAAACCCTCGTATAATAATTTTTTTTTCCTGAGATTTATTAAAATTTAAGCCAATTTAATTCTTCTTTAAATCCGTCGTTATCCGGAGTTTGACGTATTTCCGTGCAACTCATTTAGGATCATAAATTTTATATCTCTGAGATTAATTTTACAACTTCGAATACGTAAGTATAGAAGACAAAGTATTGCTTTAAAATTAAATTTTAATTTAAGTTCATTTTCTCATTAATCATTTCTAATTTATGAAACGTTAATAAAAATTTTAATTAAATTTGGGGATTAATTTAGTATTAGTATTTAGTACTATTATATTTTTTAGAAGTAATATTAATTTCTGAATTTTCTTTTTTTAAAAATAGATTTTATGGGCGAAATTCAAATATTGGATAACAATTTTTAGATTTTTATGTTTCTTACGAACTATGCACATTGCTCTGGTGATAGCCATGCGATATTTTACTTTCTCTTACCTCTCTATATATGTAATAGCCTAGTGAGAAAGTATTGCGGTCGCAAAAAAAATCGATGCCAAGATTTTAACAGAAATACGTTTTTTAACTATCTTTAGTTCAATAAAATATCTAATTATTTCATTAGTACGTATTTGACCTGGAACGAACGTCAAGAAATATTCCAAATATAATTATGGCCTACAGCTTTAGTTAAAAAATGTGAAGCCAGGAAGAGCTAATAAATAAATTCTTGTCTTCACCTGCATTGCATTCTTCCTAAAAAAAAAAATACATCACGTGATGGTCCATAAAGATACAACTCTTTCTAATTCATTATTTTTTTTTATCAAAGGTTACTTTAGAAGAAAGTATTCCGGATGGAAATAGAAATAGAATTAATTAGTTATCTAGATCTTGAGGGATAGTTCGAGTTATATAAAATAGGAGCAACTGAGGATAGACGCTACTACAACTCCGA
Source organism: Anisolabis maritima (assembly GCA_010014785.2). Classification (NCBI taxonomy): domain Eukaryota; kingdom Metazoa; phylum Arthropoda; class Insecta; order Dermaptera; family Anisolabididae; genus Anisolabis; species Anisolabis maritima. Next base: position 3,374 of record JAAAKE020158046.1, read on the forward strand.
GTTGTAGAATTCCCAGGAAATCTATTCATTCGAAAAAGCAGGTGGGTTTTAAATTTGTAAAATTTATTTTGTAGGCCAAAAGATTAAATTTTTTTTCTTTTTTTATCGTTGACAAAAACATTGAAGTCACAGCAGTCAAGAAAATCAATACATACGTCTACGAGTAGACAAAATGAAATGGTTATTCTTGATATCATCCTTTAACTGTCCGCCTACTCTATTAAACATCAGACAGTCATGAAACAGTATCTTTTTTTTTTACCTTTGTCTGAAAACTACCTATTCCTATTGCACCTAAATAATTACTTGGATCCCAATTGAAGAGAATTATTTTTTAACTTTTCAGTCTATTCAAAGAGAATTTCAAGATTTAAGAGGTTTAAGGATACCGTTTTAAAATAAATATCGAAATATCAATAATAAGAAAAATAAATCGCTTATTTAATTTTACTGCCTATTTTCTTAATGACATTTTAAAAATTCGTTTTGTTACTAGCAATTTTATTACTAATTCAATTGCAGGGAGATTTAGTTCTTTATAGCTAAAAAAAAAAAAAAAAAAAAAAACTAGTTTTAGAGTATCTGTAATTTTATTAAAAAAATAATTTATTTTTCTGAACTTTTTTTTATTTCGTTTGCTTGAAATAACAAGAATTATTATAAAGTTTTAGACATAGATGTTTCTCTCGCTAATGTATCTCATTTAATCCCCGAAGGACTGAACTCGAGAGAAGAAAAGCCCATAAAACAAGCGAAAGCTCCTGGAGGTATGTAACCCGTTAATCAGTCATGTTCTTTGTTTGGACATTGTTTAAGGGGTTTGTTTATAACAAATTTTTCTAATTACAGGGTTCATCTAATGAATATTTTAAAAGATAATTGGAAGAATTTATAGGCCATAAAATTTTTCATAAATTACCAAATTGGGGCCGTTGATATTACGCCAGATAATTTTAATTTGTTAAATGGAGATATGAATCTGACTGATATATGTTTTTTGTTATTAATGGTTAAATAACGTTCTATTGTCTGTGAGAAATTGCAAAACAGCTTGCTAAGAAGTCTTCCTAATTTTTGGCTAATACGAAAATCTTGACTCGACTTATAACCGATACTGCATAAAAATAAAGTTCAATATCATTTTATATGGAAGATGCACTATTTTAAATCAAAGTCCATTAAACAATAATGTAAGTGATAATATACTAAGCCAAAATTTGAAAAAATCATTTATAATATTTAAGATAGTGAGTACTAGATGATTGTTGATTGTTGATGATTGGTTCCTCCTGCACTTGAACTAAGGACCACCCAGTAGCGGATATGCTGCTGTTACATCAAGGCACCCCGACCTCATGGCTGCAACTCTAGTAAGAAATCACCTTAGCACCTTACTACTAGAGAAATTATATTTCTCTCTTATACTGACGACCGCGAGATGATATTTTCAATGCGCTGGGGTGCTTATCTTCCACATAAGTGGATGGTCCCTGGATCAAGTCTGGGAAGTACCAAACATGCCCAAGCAAAACATTCATCTCATACTAATTTATCTTAAACAACATAATGACTTAATGTCCCTTGGAAATATGCCTGGATCTTTATATCGTAATTAACATAAATGTGCAGCAAGTCAATATGGCCCCAGATGCCGGAAAGACTAAAAAAAAGTCCCTTGGGGCATTATTTTGAAAAACACCATCTTTTTCAAAACAAACCTCTATTTTATAAAATTGTTTTAGATTAGCAAGAACTTGAGTGAGAGAGAGAACGCGGCTGCTTCCAGAACGAATAAATCAAGAAAAGGAATATTCTTTTAATACGTCCAATGCATTAATAAATTGTTTTTTTTTTTTTTAATTTTGGTTATATTCTTTTTTTTAAAAGGAAATTAGGTAAATATTTAATTATAAATTCGAGAGTGAGTCCGAGTGGGACCGGCTGACTCTCATTCTTTCTCTCTCTCTTATTTGATTTAAAAATTTTTTATTAATATTCGAGTCAAAAGGATGTCATATCAAAAAACTATCCTCTAAGAGAATTTTATTCTTTTCTAAATAAAAAAGAAGGGAATAAAATAATGTTTACGAATAAGGAATTTTTTGAGCACTATAATAATTATAAGTAAATATTATCAGATGTTAATGAAAATAAATTATTACTTCTTTCTTTATAGAATCGAATTGTAAAAAAATAGTAAAAATATTTTCACAGCCATTAAGAACCAAAAGGAAGAATGGAAGGGTCAATTTGAAAGTAATATTTTGCCTAATGTGTAATTTTAGAAAATTTTATGTTTATTTTTATTATATTGTCTTTTATTTTTTAATATATTTAGGAAAAAAAATTTAGGACCATTTTTCTGTTCATTTTTTAGCAGATGATTAACTCGGTATAATGTCAATGTTAAACTCAGGCAACAAAATGAATGGAAGAAAATTACACACTACATTATAATTAGTCTCTTTGAAAAAAGTCATGTATATTCTAATATACTCATTAAAAAAGTATACTAAAAATGAAAAAAATATATAAAAGTAAAAATGATAAAAAAAATAGAGCACACAAATTATTTGTCTCTTTAAAAATGTCACAATGTGTGAATGTATAGAATTATTTTTAATTGATAGCACCTTCAAATTTTGTTTATGCAATCATTTAAACCTCGCGGTCCTAAGAATAAAAGATATTTTATATATGTGGGCAGAGAAAATGTTAGACAAAAAAACACTTTTATTATGTTCTTTTTCTTTGCCTTCAATTCCTTAATTCGGGGCAAAAGCCGAGACGGAGAGAAAAAGCAAACTGGGCGTTGCTTGACGAGGGGAGGAAGGGATTAGAAAAAATGCCTTAACTCGGGCAACTCTTGGTCACCATCTAGGTACTCACAAGATGTGAGCCCCTGAGGGTTATTATCATAAAGATTATTTTCTTAAAAAATTTTAATAATAAAGTTTTATTATAATTAGAGAATTTTCTTCTTAGGATAATTTTCATTTCTTTTCTTTTCTTTGATTTTATTCGCATTGAGTAGGCAGTATGACCACTAAATAATAGACCCTCCCCTTACAGAAAAATATATTTTATTTATGTTTGAGACTTAAAATTTCTAAGGGAATTAGGGAAGTCATTTTATCAGTTCACATATTTAAAATAAACAAATCCGAAATATTTTTTAATAAATTATCCCTTTCAAAGGTCTTCAGTTTTATTTTTTTTAAAAACTAATTCTATAATCATATTTGTTTCTGAACAAGGACTAATTTTTATTAATCGAGGGGAAGACAAATGTTTCACTCACACTGCTAAATCAGACAATTTTTTTTTTCATTATTTATGTTCTATAGTTTTATTTAACTTTATTTCGGCCCTTTTCCTTGGAGCAAAGGTAGAGGTTTCACTTCGTTCCAAGACCCAGTGATTCACTTCCCTTTCTGAGAGATGAAATTAATCTTTAATTAACTTTTTAGGCATCTGAGGCCATTTAGACTTCGACCATATTTATTTAAACCAATAATTTGGATAAATAAGCACGGAGTCTAAACAGTCTAAGAAACCTAAAATGGCTTAAGGTTTTGGGTTATTTTCATATTTTTCTAACTTTATTGCCTATTATATGATATTATTTTAATATTTTTTATTTCTGTATGTAAGACACAAAATCTTTAACAATCTTTCTATTCGGGGTGAAAATGACGCCACTAGAATCGATGATTTTTTTTTTTACAATATCTGAGGCCATAAAGACTTCATCCATATTTATTTTAATTAATTGGTAGCCAATATGATATAAATAAATTTTATCGCTCAGGACGGGAAGTGAATTGCTACATGAACATTAAGTAGAACTAGGATCGCTTTTGAATCCCGAGGGACAAGTTTATTTTTGTAATTTCTAGCTTGTATAAATAAAGTCAAAATTAATTTGACATTAATTGACTATAGATTAAAATATAAAATAAAACTACATTTCTGTAGTTATAGTTCTGCTGTAATTATAAGAGACGAAGTAAGTTACATATAAGTTTTTTCTTTCCCATTCACTTGCACTATGATCATTTAAATCAAAAATTATTTTTCCCAAAAAATAGAAAGTATAACAAAAATGAATTTTTTTTTTTAATATTATACTTATCGTGATTAAAAGGAGAGAGGATTCATACCTTGAGATTTGGGAGATGCATGTTGTTGTTGTTGAGATTTTAAATTAGGAGAACCAAATCAGAAACAGAAAAAAGAAAGAGAGACAGTGAGTGGTGGACGAGCACCTGTTGATGAATCAGTCGATCAGTCGATCGGGCGATCAGGCGATCAGGCGCACTCTACTGGGCGGTTGGCTCTGCGCCCTCAACTCTTATAGACGGCGTGTGCCTCCCGTCGCCCTTCCCCTGTCCGCCTCCTGGTTTTACCGCCCACAATCCTTCTACCCTGGCCACCGTCCCCACCCCTTAGCTTACCTGACCCGAGGGTTGATTGGTTTCCACGCCTCATCAACAATCCCAAAAATTTCTACGTTTTATTGCCGGCTGATAATATTAAGAGAAAGAATGTAGAATTACAAATGTATCTTCGCTCTTGCATCGTCTCCGGTGTTGCTTTTGGTTAGTGAGCAACAAAGATCCATCTCCTTAAACAACATCTATCCGATTTGACTTTTGAAATAATAATAAGACAACCCAACGCAACAAAAGCTCATCATCTCAATACATTTATCACAGCATCTCAACTAAAGTTTTGAAATATATTAATTTATACTTATATACATTTTGCACATATTATTTATATGTATATAATTTGCTATTCTGTTGTTTTATCCTTATGTTGTTTATATGTATATACGTATGTTTCTTTATATTGAATTTTATCTTGTTTTTTTAAACAATCATTTATTTTCTTATGGTTTATATGTATTTATATTTCTATTTTAATGTATTTTACACAGTTAAAAATTTTATAAAAAAATGACACTCTTAATGAATAAAAAACAAAAAAACAATTTGATTAGTAATTAGGAATTAGTTGTTCTGAATTTGATAACAAGGTTTCATTATATAATGATTGATTGTAATAAGACCTTCTTCCTTGAGATATCGAATTCATTAGAGCCTTTAATTTTGTATTGAATTTAACTTAATCTCCAAATACTTCTATATAATGGACAGATTTATTATGACAAAATTAAGGTCAAATTTAATTTAATAAATTTCCTTCATCTTAAACACAAAACTAGGAAAAAAAAAAAGAATTCAACAAATTATTTAATAAAAAATATATATAATATATATTTCGATTTGCAAATATTTTAATTGCCAATAGCGTAGCTAGAGTTTGTGTTTTTTGCTGGAAAAATGTTAACCAAATTAGTATAAAGCCCCTTTGTGCAACATATTTTAATTGTTATTGGTTTTATATATAAGCGATTAAATTCGACTTCCAATTAACTTAAATAATTTTTAACGGATAATGGGTATCGTTAATACATAATATTTACAATCGTATGTAATTGCCGCTTAAGCCAAAAAGACTAAAAAGAATACAAAATGACAAAATGATCATATTTTTTAAATGAAAATTATAATATATAGTATATTTTATAATTTTATTTTTTTCCTGCTTCGTATAGTCTCAGTAGTGTGGTCAGAATTTTCGTTCGGGCCCAAATAAAATTTTTTCCTTGTATGGTCTTGGTTTTTCTTTTTTTGCACGTGGTTATCAGAAATTCAATTTAATTATTATTTTACAATTTTCTTTTTTTCATTTATTTTAAGTTTTTTTCGGCTGTGATGGCTATTAGATTTTACGTACGAATACATAAATTTTATAGAAGAAAAATTCCATTGTCGATGTCTTCCAGCTCGCGTTTAACACTATTATTTTTGTAATTTTTTTCGTAATTGTATTAAAATTTTATGTTGAGGGGTGGTGGGGGGAGGGGGGTGATTTCTGAATACGCCTCTGCTTTTAATTTTTTTTTTTCGTTAAACGTGAACCCCCTTCATTGGACAGGCTCTTCCTGTTTTGCTATCCCTCTGAATAAAGGCCTAAATTCTAAGTAAGAACATACAATTCCATTCAGATATAATTATATATGATAGGCAGACGTCAATCGCCTCTCGATCGATTCCTTTTAAATAATAAAATAAAAATGATAGTTCTACTAAGATCCCTTTCCCAGCCCACACACACTCAAAAAATAGGCGATTTTTATAAATAATTATTTTCATACAAATGTATAATAAAATAATATTCAGCAAAAAAAGATATAAAAAACGATGAGTTTTACTTATATATAAAAGGAAGCAATGTCTACATAAGGCCAGCCGGATATGAAAACTAATGACATTATATTATATATATATAAATAGATAAAGAAAAATAAACATCCAATTTGTAAAACTCTTATTTAAGAATCTTAGAACGTTTCATTCTTTTCGGTTCATTCTCAAGTTCCAGATAAATAAACCAAGTTTTTGGTGGTCGACCTCTAAAAATTGCACACACGCTGGTTCGACATGATGGTATTCTAAACATCTAGGAAACGGATAATTTCATGTCTCCGAATTTTTATATTTTTTCATTCAAATAAAAATTGTTTTTCACTTTAATAACAAAGTGAATGAACTTGTAATGACTCATTTTTAGATAACACAAACATACGCTTTTGTTACTTACTAGTTTCGGAAAAAGTGGTGAAATTTATGACAATTGATTTCTCCGTATTAGGTATTGACATTGTCAACATTTAACTTAAAACAAGGAAACCTATCTTGACCTCCCAATTAAAATTAATCTAAATAATAAATTTGACTCGATAACGGTTAGAGTAAATAAATATAGCTAACTGCATTAAAATTAATATCAACAAGTGAACAAATTCCTTTCCGATATCAACTTATTGCAAGAAGATAACGTGCCCTGTCTCGCTTCATGTACTAAAAGTCAGTAGGTCGCTTCCTGTTTTGAGAACAAAAAATTATTTATTTTACCGGTAAATTGGCCAACAATTAATATAAATAAATAAGGATGGAGTCTAATAGCTCAGTTGCCGAAAAAGAGTAAAAAAAAAAAAGAAAAAGAAGACATCGTCTTTTATGAGATCACTAAAAACTTCAGGATTCCTTTGAATGGAATTCAGAAAGATATCAATCAATATGCAAATGTTGTATTCTTTAATTTCTTCTCAATGAAATCTGGAACCCGGAAAAGAAAATGAATTTTATCATATCGGTTTATCCAAGGAATTGTATAATCAAATTCCTATTATAAGGCTTGAAATTTTATCATTTAAGAATAAGAAGAGGGTCCTTCCTTTCTTGTCTTATTATTCGCTCACTAAAAATCTAAAAAATTTTTATAACAATTTTCAATATTTTATTTAAGGAGGGGAGTCAATTCCCTCCTAAAGCCTAAAAGTGCTGTTTATAAATTATTTAAGTAAAAATAAATAATTTTATTTCTCCAGGAAAGGGTCGTTCTGTCCTTCATCTCATAAAATGATGTTATACAAATAAAAACCTGAGCTAGGTCTCTTACGTTGTACATTTTACTAAAATCTGTTCTTTTTGAATGTCAATAAAAGTTTAATAATAAATAATAATTGTTAATAATTTGCTTGTAAGAGAGTTCTCAATTTTTTTTTTTTTTTCTGAGAATAATATAAAAATTCTCTAATTTTTTTTTGTAAATCCACCCTAACAAATTGGATTATTTTTTAGTCCGCTGATGAAGGAGAGTTATAAATAACCTCCGAAATATTCGGAAAAATCTGCAAATAAATTTTTCCTACAAAAAATTAGCCTTTTTTTTGAGCTTCCATATATTTAAACTTCATTTACTTTTTTAAGTATAGTAATTAAAACCTTTTTAATTATTCTCTTAATGAAAATTTCCCAAAAACATAAGCCATAACTCTTGTACAAAAATGATGTAATTATTAATTATAAACCCCAGTAAATATATTCCATGATCTCGAAGCACCTCTAACGATTCTTTAATTATAATTCCAAGACCTTTTCAACTAATATTACCCTAAAAATTAAATTTGCACATCCCCAAGGCTTTGTTTATATCCAAGTGAGATGAGTCACGAGAAGCTGGGGAATTCAGGATTCGAGTCCTTTTGAAAAAGTAAAATTATCTTTAATTTCAATTTCAAATTACTATAACTAAGTTGTCATTATTATAGTAATAATTTATTATTTTAAAATTAACAAAAATACTTGCTATTCATATAATAAATAATAATCTTACTGACATACGTATCTTTCATTTTATTTTATTGACGTAATCCAAGCGAGCTTATATTTTAAAATCTCTAGTGAAGGCGTTTTTTTTTTAAGAAAATGTTTATTTAACTTGACACTTGTTTATTATTGGAAAATAATTATTAAGCCTTCGAATCTTTTTTTTTTCTTTATAAAGGTTATTTTATTAATTTGTTTTTGGATTATTTTTTCATTTTTCGTAAATAAAAAAATATAGAATTTTTTTCTCCACAAAATAATGACATCATATTAAAGAGCGAAGTGAGATAAATTCAATGGAATTAAATCTTTAAAGTTTTTATTTCATGATATTAATAAATGAATTATTATTTTCGAGAAATGTTCAGATTTTACTTTCTCTAGATATTTTTTTGTATTGAAAGTCATATAGACATTAAGGATAAATTAGACCCTAATAAAATTGTATCGTACATATTTATTTAAATTAATGGGTAGTTTTTTTTTTTTTTTTTTTAAGTCCTTTTCGGCATCTGAGACCATTTAGACTGCGTCCTTATTTAATTAAATTAATTGGTAGCCAATGTAATTTAAATAAATTTTTGTCGCTCAGGACGGGAA
>JAAAKE020158068.1:0-12212 GCA_010014785.2 Anisolabis maritima
ACATAGGGGGGCATAAGAATTTTAGAAAGGCTTAGGTGGGGCATGGCACAAAAAAGGTTGGGAAACACTGCTCTAGGCTTTTAGAAATTTTTTAGTTAAAATTTTTCTTTTCTGTTTAAATAGGATAATTAAAGAAAATGTTTGAATTAGCCAATTAAGAAACATTTTAATATAAGAAATTAACAATTAACAATAAACTTCATATAAGAAATTCTACAATATAAAAAAAGTTTATTGTATTTTTATAAGAATGGCTGACATCTAAACGGGAGAAATAAAAAAAAAAGTATAGTAAAATTCCCCTTAAGTTAAAATTTTTCTTAGAATCGTTTGCCTTAGATTAAATATGTGATTTAGTATTATACAATTCTAGTCTATTAAAATAAAAGATTAATTCAGACATAGCTTTTCAACAAATTTTTATTGGCCTCACTCAAATTTTTAAGGTTATCATTTTTTTTTTTTTAATTTTTATTGTCATCTGAGGCCAACTAAACTCCTTCCATATATATTTATATTAATTAGTAGTCAATATAATTTAAATACCTGTTATCCCTCAGGACGAAAAGCGAACAATCAATTGTGGATTCAAAAACTATTTAAAATTGTTCATTGTTTTGCGGGTTAGAAATTCTGTAGTTTATGGTTAAGATAAGAAAAAAATACAATAATTTTTTAGGGGAAATAAAACAGAGCCTTTGTTCCAAATCTGCGGATACTGATTGCCCTTCTATTTCCATTGGCAATTGAAAATAGTGCCATTGTGTTGCATTATGAGCTGGTCATTCCTACATATCCTCACAATCGTTTAATTACTCGGTCAATTCGGTTGTCATGGCAACAAATGGATCATTTAATAGAGGATGGCCATCAGCAGCCAATTTGGGGTTATCATTTTAAAAATTAAATAGATTCTCTTGTGTGAGTGTGTGAATGTACGATAATCCGAGAATCGTTTTGCTTAATTGGTTCATACTTAAAACAATAAATTGATTTGTAAAGAAAATGGAATCTCCTTTGGAATGTATTTCTGATAAAACATTAATTTGCATTCAAAAAAATTATTTGTATAAAAATTATCGCGTAATATTAAATTTATACAAATAATTTCTTCACATTCTTGTGAATATAAAGTAAAAATACTTATGGAAAATTATCTCAATAATATTATTATTTTTTACCTTTTTTGGCATCTGAGACTATTTAGACTCCGGCCTTATTTATTTATATTTAATTATTTATAAGAGGTTTTAAATATATTTCAATAATAGAACTCCGTAATAAACTATTGCAGAAAAATCTTAGTTTAGTTGTTTATGAATTTAATTAGGGTTAATAATTATATACTTCCGTTATTTAATACGAGTATATCGAATACATATACCATAAGATAGTTGGTTTTTTTCTTGTTAGAAGATAGGCAACCCAAATGACCAACATGCTGATGGATTTTTCTCTTAATTGCTCCACAGCTCTTCTAGAACGGACCAGGCATGCTTAGTTGTTTAACAAATGCGCATGGAGGTCTGGAGAAATTAATCGAAAAATCCATTAGTGAGTTGGTCTTTGGGATTATTTCTCTTCTAGCTACAATATCCAAACGAATTTTTATAATCTATGATGCATCAACAATTGCGGCTTAATTTTTAGCAATTCATTCATCGTTGCCCTTGCCAAATTTTTTTTCTTATTTAAATTTTAGAGGCAAAAAACAGCCTAAGAAGGAATGAAAGACACATGAATAAATAATCCAATTTACGATTGTAGTGAACATAGATTTTACAAATACTTCAGAAATCCCCAACTCTTAAAAAATTAAATTTTACCAAATCTTTGGAAACAAAATATATTCTTTCATAGGTAATATTTTTTATTTTTCTAGATATCAAATTATAATAAATAAAAAATAAAAATGCACATACATTATCTGTACGAAAATCCGACTACAAAATGTTTCTAACTGTGACTATACTATATGATTAAATAATGAGGCTTTTATAAACATGGAATGCACACGTACCCCTGTAATTTTGTTTATATTAATATCTATAGATAGATACAGGGTGATATTTTTTCTTTAAAATATATTAAAAAGTCCCGGATAAGTAATACATTTAAAAAATATCACTCTAAAAATGCAAACATTGCTATAGGAAAATGATTCACTTTTTCATTCGCTTATTTTAATAAGCTTTCAACTTATTGTTCCAATTCCCAAAAAGAACATAACAAAGAGGAATGTTGGTTTATCAGACAGATAGCCTGAGTATTTTATCTAAAAACAAAGACACTTCATTTTAATTCACCTCATGCTCATCAGTTTATTTCCTGTTTACACTAGACATAGAGGAGGTTTGTCTTGAAATGTAATTTTTTTTTTGACAATGATATAGAAAAACTTGTTTTATATTTAATAATATTAAAAAGGGACGTGTATAATTTAAGCAAATATGATGGAATAAAAGGTAATGCAAATTGAGATGTTAAAGTTAACCGGAGAGAGTCAACTAGGGAATAAAAAAATGGGACGGGGAAAGGGTTGTAAAATATTTAAAATGACACGACCTCTCAAAAATGAATGAAATTATCCATCCATTCGAATATGTATCAAAAATTACCAGTGACTTAAATTTTTAAGAATTTTATTTTTTCAAATTTTTTTTTTTACCATTAACTGTAAAAAAATTCAAGCTTAATAATTGATAAATTGAATTTATCTTCATTTTGCTGGAATATTAATGTTTTTTCTATAACCTTGATTTTTTTTTTTTTAATATTAATTTCCCTTTTGCGAAGGAGGATGAAGGCAATGATGCTTGAAATGCCAATCAAATACTAATTTTTTATGGTTGATATAATATATACAAAACAAAAAGTATATTCAATTATACTAATTGACATAAACATTAGTACATTGTCTGTACAATAGAGGCAAAAATATCTAAGATATGGATTAGGAGCTAGCGCGATATATTACTGCTTAGGAGGTTCATTTTCAAATCCAATCAAAAGGTATTTATTTTATTTATTAAATAAAATTTTATTCTTGTGAACTAGGGAATAGAAAATAGACTTCCACAACTTCTCAGGAAACTCTCCAAGAAGGAGTTGGAGGAGTAGATTACATGCTGGTGCTAAAATGTTTTCTCCTATAATATCCGGGTAGAATTATATGAGTTAGGTAGGAATAATAAGCAAGAGGAGGAGTTAATGCTAGGAAATAAAGTAATTCAAGAAGATATAGATAGTCGGTCTCTGAGGTTTGTCTCCCTCAAGAGATTTAATTTTTTTGTTAAATAACTAACTTGAACAAACGAGTTCCAATGTCCGTTTTTTTTATTTAGTCTAAGTATTTTTATATTAAAGTCAGGCCGTTTTCGAAATTCCTATTTCTAAAGTGAAGGTCAAAAAATGCTTCATACACACTAGACTAATTACAAGATCGCTTCAGCTTTATAGCTTTTTTTCTCCAAATTCCACCCTGTCTCTTTTCGCCTCTATGCAATTTCGAAAACGGCCGCGCTAAAGCACAATAATAGCTCTAGCAAAACTAACCTTATAATTGCAGATCACGGAGGTTCAACACCGAGAATCGTCGAACATACAGGACACGTCTATGTCGACCAAGACGAGGCAGCTGTCCTCATATGCGTGGCTCAAGCATGCCCTTCGCCGGAATATAGGTGAGTCGTGCAATTTTAGATATTAAATTATAGATAGAGTATATAAATTATGCTGCTTGGAGCACTTAAAGTGCTTTAAGTGCTTCTATTATATAATTGTGGTGAAGACTTCAACTTGGCTTAATGGATGGAGAAACTAGGGAATTGAGAGAGAGCAGCTTTCTGATCTATTGATAAAATTCTTTATTTTTGTGACGGTATAACCGGAAACGGTCGCACTTCATTTTTCGTTCCTTGCATTATCCCGTAATCCAGAGTCAGCATATTAATTTTATTTTTGATAAAAAACCGCAAGCCCCTGATAATTGATAGAAAGGGAAGATGGCATAGGGAAGTTAATAAATGTCATTCTTAGCTCGGGTGACTCGTGATCGAACCCCTCTTCTTTGTAGCAGAGGTATAATGTGGTTCGCTTCTAGTCCTCAGCGATAAAATTTATTTAAATTATATTGGCTACTAGTTAATTTAAATAAATAAGGACGGCCATAGATGCCGAAAAAACTTATCCATATAATTAATCACCAGATCCCTGAATAATAATGAAACAACCGAATAAAAATAAAAAAAAAAAAAATTAATTTATATGTTAACTAATCACAATCTTATATTTATTCCTTTTGCTTCCCTAAAAACCCCGAAAATTTTTAGAAAAGTACCATAATTATAAAACCTAAATTTTATCAGATCCCCAAAGATTGAGGTTTCTTCTAAAAAAATAAATCGCCTGTGCGCTTGTAGACACGATTAGGTTCGATCGGCTTTGATTAAATTTTTTAAATACCTATTTTATGTTAATTTAGGAATTAGACAAACGCTTATCTTCGGATTGATCTTACTAGTTAATTATATCACTTACACAAAAACTCAATTAGCAAATTTAATTATATGAAAGACTTTTTGTAAGTAAATGTAAAATTAACAAATACATTGGTGGTCTGAAAAGTTTCCGACCCATCACCTTCGTAAACAATTATTTTGCAGAGAAAGACGCCCAGTACTATTTACGACGGGTGAAAGAGATGGGAGCATCGCAGGGAGAAGTATGTAGACTTACAAGGAGAAAAATCTCTTGTATCTTTGTTAAATCGGAAACTTTTGAGACCATCCACCGTAAGATCAAGATCCGAAGATGAGTGTTTGTTTATTTCCCAGATTAACGGATGATAAGCTGCTCTTTTTTCATGATCGAACATAAAAAAATGGGTAGAACTTTCTTTTGAAACTCACAGTAGATATTCTGAATACCTGTAATATAAGCTTTTGATTAAATTATAGCAAAGCCGTACTGCAAAGTTCAAAAATCTTATCCCATCTCTAAAATTGTGAATGCTCTCAGAGGCGTATAACTAATCATGAGATCGTTTCTCCACTTACATCTCTCTAAGAGAAAGAGAAAGCACCTCCTATGACTCCACCTTTTGTTCTCTACTTCTCTTAGCATGCGCCAGTATAATTATTTCATTTATGGAATTTGGATTTTCTCTCTCACCCATGTCAAAAGAGAATATTATTTTTTTTAAATACTCCCACTAAACTTTTTCAAACGAATTCAATGGAAGCATTTTTTTTTTTATTTATGTAAATGATTTATTTTAATTTAATCAACAATTTTTTATTTTAATTTGTTTGACTAATATCCAAAAAAAAAGAAGATAAAAAGCATGAAATGAAGGCAAATTGTTTTTTTTTCTCATTCCCTAGTGCAAATTATAGAGTACCAACTGGGGGTGAATGCTAAAATATTTGTCGGCTGGAATTCCGCCGTTGGTTGAGAGTCGACGTTCATTCAGCACTCAAGGGTTGCGTTGCCTGGCTGCCCTTGTTCAGCATTCAGCACTGCCTTTCGTTATGAATATTCACCATTGGGGACTCACACTAACACAAACACACACATATTTATGGTAACATAAAAAAATTAAAAACAAAAAACAATATATGGGTTTTTAGTGGTGCTCACTGATGATTTGTGAGGCTTCTACGAAATAAAAATAAAATTAAAAAAAAAAAAGAAGCCAAGTCCAGGCTTTTAAATTCCAACGCCACAAATTAAAATCTTTATAATTTAACTCCCTCGAGCATAAATGAATAAATATTATATAAACACAAAGGAGCAAGAAGAAAAAAAATGAAATGAAAGAAAGATACAAATCTTTATAAATTTTTTATTGTAAATTTCATTTAATAGCTAGGTCATTGTTTTGGCCCTGGACTCCCTCGGTGGTAGTTCTTTGTTCCCTTTTCTTCTTATTCTCTCCTGTTGCATCTTGGAAGGGTGAGGTGCGGAGTTGTGGGCCTCAGAACCACAGCATTTATAATTTTTCACTTTCCCTTGGATATATATTTTAGAATTATTGCCAAGTCTGAATTTAAATGAACCAAACTCTCTCTCTCTCTCCCTTTCACAGTTTATGTATTTTGATTTTTGCGCACAAATTGGATCCGATTTACAAGAATATATATTATTTAATCAATAACATATTACATTAGGGAGAGAAATAAAAGCGTTAAATTCAATAAATCAAAGTAAATATAAAAAAAGACATTAATGGATCAATATATCAACATTAAATAATTTATACATATTTCGAATATTTGTAATAATTGTTATATTTGTGAAAATATTTTTTTAGTCTTTTTGAGGCCTTACAGACTTTAAACATTTCAATTACTGTCTACGATAAAATTAATTATCCAGTCATATTTCTTTATATTAATGGGAATCCAAATGATTTTAAAAATAAAATTTAAAAAAATAAATTTTCATACCACACTGCGTGGGATCCCAATTCACGCATCTTGGATTTTAAGCAATATTAACGATGTCAATTCCTACAATCTTTCTCCCACAGGGTGGGGGAATTGAAAAATTGGAAAAATGTCCATTTTATTTTACAGTGTATAATCATAATATGTATTTCACACTTCCCCTCCCCACTTAGAGCCTATGGCAATAAGTCAATCGCGACATATTTTTAAGATAAAAAGTAGATCTTATGTACACAAAAGTTGGTCACCCCTACTCTATAGGACCATCCTCAGAGCTATAATACTACAATGGTGACAAATATTTATAAGTTTCTTAAATTGAATCAATATATAATAATTTAGTATTAGTTGTTTAAACAAAGTTGTAAAAAAAAAATACAATATTATTACCCAGGCTCAGCCCCCGATGTGTAGATCATCTTTAAATCATTTATTGGCATTTTATACATTATATTATACTTAGGTTGAATAGTAGACAAATGAATAAATAAATTAGCCCAAAATTATAAAGGACAGAGAATGAATGAAAATATATTATTATTTTTTCTTGTTTTAACAGTTATTAATAAATATTAATATATAGATTAATTTTATAAATAGATATCAATTATTCAAAAAAAAAAAAAGAATATTTAAAGCAATTAATTAAATATAGAAATTCACATTTCATTATAAACATACATTTTAGTTCCAGGCTATGATATTATAAAAATACATTTCAATGAAATTTTATTGTTGAATTGAAATCTTTCCAGTCTGATTGACAAAAATATATATGGATTCCAAAAGTTTATTTTAATTTATTAACTTCAAATTTTAAAATTTTTACCGAAAGAAAGTCAAAAATATTACCTGTCTCAAGTGAGTGGGCTGACAGAGCAATATAATCTTTCTTTGTTTTATTGTATTCCTATTCTCTCTCTTCTCCTATATAAATATTGACGTCATTCCCATATAGTTTATATAATTAATTAGTATTGAGAGGAGAGAGATAGGTAATCGCAGGCCAGTTGTGACTCGCCTAATTCAGAAATCTGGCCATTAATATTCTTTTATAATAAATATAGTATAGTAATCCGATCTTTGATAAAATTGATTTATTATATTATTTGGATTATTTAATTATTTACTAAACTAATTTTTTTTTTTTAATTGCATTCTTTAAACGAAACAATGATCAGGAATAAATAACGAAAACTCAGAATCCATCTTAGAATAAAAGAGAACTCATTATTGAAAAATAATAAATATCATATTAAAAATTTATTCGATTTTTTTAAATTTTTTTCTGAGGCCATATAGACCTAAAATAACGATATATATATATATTCGAAACTTATTATCCAGGCATATTTATTTATACAATTTGGTTTAAAAATATTTCATCAGCCTGTCTGGGATTCGAACCCGCATCCCTTGACTTTTTAGGTTATTGACATTGTCAATAGTTCTAACCTCTCGGACACGAGGTGTGGGGATTTATTTGATGTTAATTGGACGAAATAAGATCCTCTTAAATCGTCCAATGAATTAAGAAATTGCCCTTTTATAATTTTATATAATACTATTATAAATTCTTAAAAATTGAATGTCTTCTTTTATTTAAGTAAAAAAATTCTATAGACATCTTGCTAGAGAGATTATCTTTAATGTTCTTAAAAGTGTTTTAAGAACAAACGAATTGCATTTTTCTTTGTGTATTTTTATTCAACAAAATAAAAATCTTTATTCTATGGAAACTTATTAAAAAATGCGAATTTGACAAAAAAAAAAAAAAAAAAAAAAGTATTCTCTTAAAAAAAATTGTTGAATTTAATTATATCTTTTTGATTATTAAATTATAATTTATTCACTGACTTTCAAAAATGGATTTGTTCTTAGGATAATTCTAATTCCGTCCAAGTTGAAATTCACTTTGCTTTTGCAACTTGGAAAGAGTAATAATAATTCCTTTAATAATAATAATAATAAGTAATAATGGAATGACAAATTTTACATTGGTATCTTGTCTTCCTTATTTTCGTCTTTTAAACAAATATTCAGAAATTTTCCGAGTAGGCACACTTGAAAGCTTGTTCATTTGGTCTTCTTATCTCAAACAAATTGATTCTGTTTAATTTAAATTCGTATTTTATTTGATTTCATTTAAACGTCTTAGATTCTCTACTTTCTTGGAATTGTAATTTAATCAATCTTTTAATTAAAATATTTTATAGATATATTATCAAGTATTTTAATTTCTAATCTCATTCTTAAATTATATTATTAATAATAATTGGGGATATTAAATTTTTTCAAATCAAATATTAATATTTTTACTTTTTTACTAACTAATTTTTTTTCTAATTGAATTCAATGGATCGTCCAGGCTTAACTACCTGAATCCTCGTTTATTTCCCTGAGGAGTTTTCAGACCTGACGCCCCCACGGAGCGATGTACACTTCTTTAAGTTACTTTATTTCCTATCTCTCCTACTCATTTTGTAGCTATATTTATTTTTATATATCTAACCTAATTATTTTCGAGCATATCATGGATTAAGTATTATTCGAATGCTTTGGTGGATTGCCAGAGCAACGATTAGTTTCATCATTGAGAAGGGATGCTTTCTTAATTTTCCTTACAGAGGTTGGTACATAAAAACAACTTCCTATTCTTACTAAATTTTTTGTAGGACCCACAAAGTGACTTGTGTTTGCTTCCCAGACATCGCTGGAATTTTTCATTAAATAAAAATATTTAAATTAAATAAATAATTAAGATTATTGCCACCTTCATGGAGGAAAGTCAAGGGTCTGTCTTCATAATCTCTCCCCATCTTGAGCATTAAAATTATTTTAAATATTTGGCAATTAATTAATTTGAATAAATATGGACAACCTAAAAACAATAGAGAATATTCTTTCTTAATTTATTGCAAAATCAAAACTTTGTTTCATATTTCTAATTAATTATTTGTATTATTTTACAAGTGTTTTGATTGTATAATTTCAATTTGATTTAATTACATTATTTCAAAATAGCTTTCATTTAGAAAATGGAGTATCTAGAGAGAATGGAATTTAAACACTTTTAATTGAGAATAAACTAATATAATATAAATAAATTGAGTTTCAAATAATTTTAAAGAAATCATTGTTATTTTTCTATAAAATCAAAATAGACACCTGACTGAACATTCTAAAGGGACTAGGATTATCAAATCGATGTGACTGTCCTGGGAGGTTGATTAGTCAGTTGTTCTTCAAGATATAAATCTATAAAGTATATTGTTAGATTCAATAAATTTGTTCTGTTCGCATATTTCCAATAGGAGCATACCAGTTTTAAAAGGATGAATAAGAGAAAGAATATCTTGATATTCATCTCTTCAAATTTTTTTATTTTTGGAAAATAGACCTTCTTAAAATGTTTATTTTCTAAGAAGTAGGCACGAAGGTTAATAAAAATGTCTTACAATTGTGGTCTTAATATAAAATACGAATTTCTTGTATTTTCATTCATGGATGTTTTTTTACAAGCTAATTAGTGGATGTCTAAAAGTTGAAAAAATAAGAGTAGATCCTGGGTGACTGAAAACATTAAAATCTCCCTTTGAGAGATCTAGATTCAAAAGAAAAAAAATGTTCTCATTAAATCGAGTTAATGGAGATCTCAGATAGAATGCCAAGATAATTAGGTTGACACGCAAACTGATTTATGGTAACAACTCAAGGTTAATTCATGAAATTATTTGATTTATAGTAAATTAAGATGTAGACCCCACTTCCATCTATTTTTTAATATCAAATATTGTTATTATAAAAATTAAACTAATAAAATTTATTTGAAAAAACTACCTAAAAGATAAGACATATTTCAGAATCGGGATCCATGCATTTAGAACTAAACGAATGGTTTTTGGGAAAATATTAATAATTAATAAAATAGCTATAATAATAAAATAATATTTTTTATATTAATAATAATGATAATAATAACCATCAGTATCTTTATTATTCACAAATAATAAAATAATTACCAGAAATTATTGTGGTAATTCATGAAGGAATGCAATTAATAATAGAAGGGTTGGAGAATTATCACTCTATTCCGATATATTATAGTTCTGTCAATGAGCTGATATATGAGAGAGGGTTATCAGACAATCTCTCCCAACTATAAAATAGCAATAAGTGTCAAATGCCTATTAAATTTTTTTTAAATGTTTTAATAATAGATGGATTGGAGAAGAAAATATAAGAAAAAAGGTAAAATGGTAGACTATGAAATTTTTAGATTAATAGCAGTTGATAGTAAATATATTTAAAATCCCATTGGCTTAGGTGTCATTGTATTTTATTTCTATTTCATATTTCCAGCCATGAGTTAAAAAATTAGTTCATGTTTGGTTGCTGGAAGATAGGCAACCTAAATTACCAACCCACTAATGGTTTTTCGATTAAATGCTCCAGATTAGAGCGAAAAATGCCATTTTACCATTTTCTAGGGAGATTTAACAATTAGGTATGCGTAGTCCTTTCTAATGGAGCTTTAGACCAAATACTTGAAAAATCAATTAGTGAGTTGCCTTTCAGGAAGCAAAAAGTACGAATTCATGCCGATTGAATTTTTTAAATAGTAAATATAAATCTAAATATCTAATTAATTAATCATTGTATAATATATTCTTTGAAAACAAAATAAAAGTCAAAATTGTTTTTTTTCCCCATTATTAATAAACTTCAATGTACTTGATAAAATTCCCTTTCCCTCAGGTTTTAGCTTCCTACATCAATCCGAGAACTAATAAAGCAATTGAAAGGCTTGGGGTGGTGATCAAGTTTTAATATCCCCGACGGGATGTTGTTGGAAGATGGTAGCCATGTTGGCACGTTAAGCCTTATCAACACGGAACTAACGTGACAGAACCCTCACCATCTGGGTGTTATCTCTACAATTGTATTGCTCTTTGCGTCTTTAGGAGGCTAATCGCTTTGTATGTGTGCAAGTTAAAGGTTTCAACTGCTCTCTCCTTTCTCACTCTCGTCTTATCAACAGAAAATCTTTCGACCTCAAGCAACACGCACACCAAATAAACACCATGTCACCATGAGAAATCGAATAGCGTTCATACTCGATTGGCTTTGATATGTCAATCTATATTATAAAACCGGCAAATTGATTTTTTTATTATTCGGTCGCTTTTTACGACACTTTTCAAACGTTAAGGTAATTTGGAGTTGATGGAATAGATGAGATGTTTTTAATGATAAATATTCGAACTATTAAAGAGACAAATTGGTTATAAAAAAAAAAAAAAACGCTCGTTTATTTTATATTTTATAAAAAAAATAGTTTGAAAAGAGAATCCGATAGTGGAATGATTTTTTTATTACTAAATCTATTTATATATAAGAATTCAATTGGCCCCTGTCACTTAAGTTAAGTCACTCAAAGATGGATGAGTCACTGGTTTGCTTCTCGTCCTGAGCAATGAAATTGATTTAAATAAATATGGACCATTAAAACTCAAGTTTGAGACGTTTTGACTTTAATATAATAATCCCATTATAAGTCCATTCAGAGAGTATGAACTCAAATGACAAAACATTAATTTATAGAGATGTGTATTTAATATACAAATAATGTTTGTATATAAATGCCAATCACTGGAGCTTATTATACTTCTAAATGGTGCTACTTGTTCGAGTAACAAATTTTTTTTTTTGACAATTTTGTCACTCGAACAAGTAGCACCATTTAGAAGTATAATAAGCTCC
>JAAAKE020158101.1:0-12209 GCA_010014785.2 Anisolabis maritima
GAAACATTGCGCGCAATAACACGTGACCAGGCGTAAACGACGTATTAGCCATCCCGATCGCCTTAAGCTATTAAGGAAAACCTGGTCAAAACCTTAACAAGGATGGTAATTATTAATATTAAATATCCGAAACTTTATTGGCATTTTCATATGACTTTTTATTTCTTTTTTTTTTTTTTTTTTTGTTTTTTAACATATTTCCATCCTGAAACAGGATAAAACCTTTGAATTTTAGACAAATAAGTATTTTTATTTCTTTTATTTGACTTATATCATCTCGCCTCTCTATGTACTATGCATCTTAAAATAAATTGACAATTGTCATATTTTGTTTCATCTTAATAGATAATAAAGAGAGACGTAGCACATTTGAAATTCATGAAATTTCCTATTTTACCTATTGAGATTTTTTTTCTTTTGAATTTTATTTAACACTCCAAATTATTTTTTTCTTTTCACCACCTGGAGCCATTTATTTCGGTTTACTAATTTTCATAATTCATGTAAAATCATTAAAAAATATATCTCAAGCCCTGAACAGGCAAAGATTCTTAGATAGCAGGTTTACGACTATAATTCATTTAGATTAGTAAACGACAATTTAAGGCCGATTTTGTCCGACCCTCTGCCGTGCAAAAACATTCTAGAAAAACCGTCTGCCATAGAAATAAGTTTGGGAAACGTTCCTATAAGTTGATTTTATTACAGAGGGTGGATTTGTGCTCGAATGCGTCACCTCATAAACTAAATCACCGAAAGCATTGGAGCGCAAATCCAGGGGTTCTAATTCCGGTGGTCACCAAATTTCTTCACTTTTTTTTTCATTCATTATCTACATCATTGTAAAAAAAGATATATATTTCAATTGTATATTTTTTCCAACAAAAAAAAAGAGCTCATTTTTGTAATAGGTTATGTCAGAGGAATGACAAACATTTAATTTAATTATAATTAATTTAATCCAATTTGCATTTAGTTTAAATTGCATTAATAATTAGTTTTCGTCAATTCGAAGTTAATTTTATTGAATTTAATTAAATTAATTTAAAAAATTTGTTATTCTAACGCAAGGAAAATTTTTTGTTTTCTCCCCCCTTTTTCCAATGTATCCTCTTGTTTTTTATTCAACCTCTTAATTAAAGCAATGTTTTTTTTTTTTTTTTTTTTACCAGTGTTCGCATTTTTCAACTAAAAATTTATTTAATTTTTCTGCATATTTTCTTTTAAATCTTTTTCAGCATCTGGGACCATTTATATTTATTTAAATTAATTATTTAAATTATTAAAAAAAAATAATTTAAATAAATTGTTTTAATTAAGAGGTAACGCAACATACATTACAAAGAGTAGAGAGACCTTCCTTTTTTTAAGAGAACCACAGACCTTTAGAGAAAGGGCTCTACTTCTGTTCCAGAAAATAAAAGCATATCCTATTTAATATATAAAATCACTGTCAGGCATCTTTAGATCCTACCCCTTTCTATTCTTATACCAATTTTAAAATATATATAAGCTATTATAGTAGTACTTCTTACTACGAGTGTACCTTTGTACGAGTTTTTCATACTACCGGTTGGCACTCGTTGGTCGAAATATTGACTCTTCCGATGGGCGAGTTTCATTCATACTCCGTCAGTTGGCGCTGTCCGACCAAGCTCAGTTCAAGTGTCTATCTCATTGAGTAAGCATTGTTTCTTAAAACGAGCTCGCTCTCGGATCTATTTAAACTCGTATAATGAGGTACTACTGTTTTGGAAAATAAGAAAAGCTTCAAAGTACCTTTCTGAAATCATACGTTATTCCATAAAGTGAATTAGTGTGAATGACCAATAAGGGAGTTGGCAAACGTGAGCGTACTCTAAAAGGGGCCTTGAAATTGATTTCTCAAAAAAAAAAAAAAAAAATTATAACAAGAAATGTCTACTGAGATAAATATTTGGTTCAGAATCCACCCCTGGATGTCTATCACTACAATTAATTAAATTAAATTTACCATTAAATTAATCCAAAATCCACCTGTTGTTCTTTTTGTTGTTCATATTACCTACCTCCTTGTCTCCTAGTATATAATTCTAAATTTTTATCCCGTTTACATAACAGACTCAGTGAGAGAGAGAAAGGGAGGGAGAGACGAGGACAAGAGCAGCCGGAAGGGGAGGTCATTGAATACCATCACCAGGTGTTGTTTATTGTGTGTGTGCCTGTCTGTCTGTCTGTCCGTCCGTCTGTTTTTGTTGAAGGCAACCAACGAACCGGTCGACATTTTTTTTCTCCATCCGTTTTCCGGACAGGATAGGATATCCCTAAAAAATAAAAATATTATAATAATATATAAAAAAGAGATCTATTATATAATCATAGATCACCATATTGAATAATTACCAGTTGTCAAAGTTTATATCCCATTTCCTTTAGGTATATAATTTATTATTATGTGGTTAATTTGAGAAATAAAAAGTATTTTATAGAGGGTTATTAAAGTCTGAATTCATTTCGAGTTTTTCATTCAGTTTTATAATATTTAAGTTAGATACTTTATTTTTTTAACGTCTAAAGGCTCTGATTTTGCTTTGGTACCCAGATGCTATTCGTTTCATACAGATCATAAAGATCATTTAGGAAGTTCCTTCTTCTACACTTAGTACTTTACCTAATAAAATATTATTAATATGATATCAAATCATTTTGCCCTTAAAAGAGCACTTCTAATTATTTATTTATTTTTTTGTTTTAGTTTTTGCCACTCATCCTCCTATATAAATTCTAAGCTAGAACAAAGGCAATAACCCAGTCAGTTTTTTTACCTACTCCATTTGAGCACTTCACTTCTCGCAAGTTGATAAATGCTATTTTATTTATATATACATGCAAAGAAATTCAAATTAGGGACTAATTGAGTGTTTCTTAATTGGTTTTCACAAAATAAAATATTTTTAATTTAAGTTCTACTGACGCATAATCAACATTTCCTATATGTTATACTTAACAATATCTCTGACGATTGCAGGAGGTATGATCTTTATTTTGACTACTTTTGACCTGAAGATAGGTGGCGCAGAGCTAAAACGTCGCAAATAAAATACCCTAAGCCTTTAATTTCGATTCCTCAATAAATTTCAGACTGATCATTAAATTATTTTTCTTATATAATATATTAATTTAATAAAAATTATACTGTCTTACTATATACCAGCAAATATTGTTAGTGAGCTTCAATATGCCATTTTTAAAAATCTTTTTCATCATCTGAGGCTATTTAACCTCTAGGCTAGTTAATTTAATTTAAATCAATTTTATAGCTCACAATGAGCTGCTTTTAGGAACAGGGAGGGGCATTATCCACTTTAATTAAAATAAATTTCACACTTATATTATTCCTTATCCAGCTTTTTTGAAATTTCATTATTTCTTATTTCGATACCCAAAGCGTTTCTTTCATTTATTAATTTATTATTATAATATTAATAAAAAAAATATATATAAGGTTCTCCTTTTTTTTTTTTTTTTTTTTTTTATCTTTTTGAGTAACACATTAAATATTTATTTATATGAAAGAATAAGAATTTATTTCACAAGTATATATTATAATAATAATTCAAACATTCTAAAATAACATTTATTAAAATTGGATGAGACTTTTTCTATTTTTCCTTTTCCTTTCGTTCTTCTCTTCTTCAATATAAAGAAAAGAAAAGAAAAAAAAAAAAGGGGGAAGGACAATGTTTAAAAAAACCAAAGAATATTTTATCTTAAATATAAGGCAATGCCAAAATTAAATAAATAAATCTTATTGTGTATAAAAATAAAATGGCAATTTGATTTTTTTTTTAACATTATAAATTTATTTTAAAGTGAATTGAAAATAACAATTGAACCCCTCTTCTATTTTTAAGCTCTTTATTCATTCTTCCCGGAAGTGGTCCACTGCTACAGCCGCCAACTAATGCGGTTTACAATAAAATAAAATAAAATGCCTTTTATATTGATGTTACGCTTGAATAAAAATGTACCATTTTTAATAAAATATTACTTTTTTTTTTTTTTTTTGAAATTATGTTTTTATGAATAGAATCGATCATTGGTTAATAAATATTATATCACATTTTAAATTTATTTAATTGAACTGCTTGATTTTTTTATCAAAATTAATTTTTAAAATTTTATTAATAAATTTTGACTGTTGTGTATTCTATATATATATATGTTCTGGAAGGTTTTCGCGGTTGGATATATGTAGAATAATATTTTCACGGGTTGGCCAGCGTTGATTGTTAAGATTAACGTTTCGCCTCTCCTCTTGGAGACATTTTCAAGAGTGTTAGGTTAGGAAGTTATGGTGGAGGTGGTTTGTTTTCGGAGTCGCTGGTCCCCAAATTTGGTAGGTGGATGAGGTGGTGGTTTGGATTTCCCTCTGAGATCTAAGGCGGGCTTGGTTTGGCGATCTGCTGTTAGTGTTCTGTTTGAGTTGACTTTGAGGCCTCAATCTGCCTACTCCTCGAGTCGTGTGTGTGGATGTTTCCGAGGCTTTGTTTGTCTCTGTGTTTTCACTTTCTAATTCAACATTCTTGAAAAAAGAGAGCCGAAACGTCGAGTTAATCTCAACAATCAACGCGGACCAACCCGAGAAAACATTATTCCATATATATATATTCCAAGGGCTTTTGATGCCAGTAAATAACTCACACACTACAGATAGTACCCCTTCCAAAATGGAGATATTCTTTTAAAATAATAAAAAAAAAAGGTATCATCGCCCTTCTTATAGACAATAAATTTAGCAGAGAGTCTCTTTGGTTGCCTAACTGCAGGCTCCCCAATATTTGTTACATTTGTTTTGTACCAGAAAATATCTATTATCTACCAAATATTCTTTAATTAATTCAAATATTATATACATCAGCTCTGTTTAACGCTATTTATATATTAAACAGTTTTTTTTCTTATTTAGCTTTTTTTAGGTTGCATAATCATTTGGAGTGTACTATTTTTTAATATTCAAATATTGATGCTTTACTTTCCATTTCATTGATTTCGCCTTTAAAAAAAAAAGTTTTATTTTTTATTCACTGCTCCTATTTCTAGTATTACCATATTAAGATGACTTGTTAAATTGCTGATTCATTAGTTTCTTTGGAACGTATATTTTGCGTTAAACTAGATCTGACTATATCATTACATATATAGATTAAGTGGTTTTCCTTATTTTATATTAATGTTTTTCTGTCTTTTAATAGCAATAAAAAATAATTATAAATGGATTTCATTATTGTATGCTCTTGCTTAATCCTTTAAAAATAATTCCATTATTACGATAATTTTATTTTATTGAAATGGATCATGGAATATTCATAAAATACAAAATACTAAAATATAATATAAGCATGTGGTCATCATTTTTCAAATAGTACAAATAACATATGAAAAGAGTTTTTATTATCCAAAAAATATTATGATTAATATGATTTTAATATTAATTAGAGAAATTTAATTCAATTCATATATAAATATTTAGCCAAATGATTTTAATTTTGAAATCAAATATTTTATTAAAATAATAATAATAATAATTATTATAAATAATTTGATAATTATATTTTATAACTCGTCAGTTTTAAGCATCGAGATAAATTAATATTTCATATCAAATAAATGATAATGATTAATCGATGAAAGAGATTTGAAATAAAAGTTTATTTTTATAAGAAAAAAATTTAATTTAAAATTTTCACAATAATATAATATTATATAATCCCAGATCCAAGATAAATAATATTTCTAGTGAATTACTTTTCAAATAATTTATATATAGTATTAAAAAAATAAATTTATTTTTCAGTAGGTGAGAATGAATTTATTATTGCGATTAATGGTAGTAGAATACTAAAATTACCGCTTGGTGTTTAATTAGAGAGGATTAAGTAGACAAAGTCAAAATAGGATGTCATCAACTTGAGAATAATGTCTTCTCTATTAAGAATAAATCTCACTCACTCTATCTCTCTATTTATTCATTTCAACAACAACAAAGCGAGTGTTGTTGTTTATAAATTATCGGATTGTTCACCGTTTCTGGTTAATTATCATTTCTATTTTGATCAAGGCAATTGGATGTGTGGGAGTAAGGTGAAAGGGATGAAATCAAATTATTTAATTTAAGACAATTCCTTTTGTCTTATTGTGTATTATCAAATTATAGGGCGATGAAAGAAAAGAACAGCTTCTAAATATCGAAATGATTTTGCTCAAATACGATGATAAGAAATTTTACTAAAATTCTACTTAGATTAAGGAAAATGTTAATTATCTTATACAGAATTGTTAACCAACTTTTAAAATTCTGCATTTTTAAGCCATTTATTGAGAGGCAATATAATTTAAACAAATTTTATCGCTTAGAACGGGATGCGAGCCACTGATCCTGAGAACATGAAGCGAGATCTAAAGGTCTGCTCTAAGGAACTAGGGCTCTCAATTGAAATATTTAGAAGGGACTAAGGTACATTTTGAAGATGCAAAACTATAATTTGTGTACGATGGTCTGGAGCAAAGGAAGCACCCCGATCTCCCGGATAGGTTGGTGATCCTGGGTTCGATTCCCGGGGGCCATGGGCCTTTTGATCCACCAGCAAATAATTCATAAAATATTTTTATATATAATTTTATTGCTACTGATTTTTTATTATTATAATCCAACGCTTTGGTTTCAGGGAGGCCATCCCAAGTTCACTTTCAAAAATCTACAGACTTATTTCCGCCCTGAATATTTTAAATTTTACATTGTTACAAAGTTTTATATTTTGTAATTTTTTGAATGTATAGATCATCACTGATAAACTTATTATGGAATTTGTCTCTAAATTCAAAATATTAGAAAAAAAAAAAGTGAAATGAAAAATTTAGAAGAGCCAAAGTTTGGCCGGGACGTGAAATTTTCCGGCAACATTTGTTTTTTAATTTATAATATTTAATAATGCTAAATGTTCAGAAGAACTTTCTCCATTAATCTTATATGGAATACTAATTTAGACCGACAATATGTAGAACAAATATAAACGGATTAAGACAATTGGAAAACACAGTTCTGAGAATTAGATCCTATCTTCCACCAGGATTTGACATAAAGGACTTAATAATTTATTCGGACGATTTAAAGTTGAAATTTAAAATTAAAGCAATGACAAAATCAACGGATTATTTTTGGAACGCTATTCCCTCCCACAGGCTAATAAATAATTGGGCTCTTTGTTCATCATACTGCCTTGTCCCCAAAAGAGACATTAATGAAAATTGATTTGATCTGTGGATTCGTAAATTCGTTATTTTAATCTACTAATTATAAATATTGAGTTATATTGAATTCAAAATTCCAACTTCTTACTCTCATTTTTTTTAGATAACACACCCTTTATTTGTAAATCTTTTGATTATTATAACTTTGAAAGTTTAAAGTCTAATTTTGAGGTTGGTCATATTCAAATTTCACTCCCATAGAGAGATAATCCTGAGACCACTTTCAAGGTGAGAATGTCCAAACACTGGGCACATTTCTGTACTGCTTTAAAATACATTCTTCGACGATATATAATATATTTATTTACGATATAATGATGCAAGCATATTTATTTATATCAATTGGTATCCATACTCTTTGGATTAACTTTACAAAAAAAATTTTCTCTATATTGGTTTTATTTTTATATAATATCTTCTCAAGAGATTCATATATATTTTAAAAATATTTATAAAATAATTTAATTCTTTTCTGGAATAAAAGGAAACTTTAAGATGTCCGAAGATTCTCAGGTTCACTCAAGATCATGCATATCTTTGTAACTATTGTATTTGAAACCCTTTATGATGCAGATCAAATATCCCATCAAGTTCAATTAAATATAAATAAATATGATTAGATAAAATTATTATAAATTACTCTTTAAAGATTTATATCTTCTTTCTAATAAATAAATATTTATAAAACATTAAACAAAAGAATTTATATTAAATTAAAATTGAAATCATAAAATAAATTCCATTATAAATTATTATATTTATAAATAAATCATTCATAAACATTTTCATTAATTCTATTTTATCTTTTTGTTTCAGGTAAGATCAAAAGAGAATATTTTTCCATAACATATTTCACATTTTTCAGTAAGTCATGTTATCATATAAATTTATTTAATTTTTATGGCGAAGGATATTACATATAATTATTATTGTAGAAATATAATCTATTATTCTTTTACTAAAGAATTTTGTCTAAATTCAATATTACCAGAATATTGAGAGAAATGAAAAAAAGTAAATATCCAATGTAATTTAAATAAATTTTTGACGCTTTGGACGGGAAGCGAACCCCTACCAATGGACAGGGTCTTTTGATGAGTTCTCCAACATTATCATCCAACTATCATATGTATTTTTGTTTTACGATTTTATTAACTCCCGTTAGCCTACCTCCAAAATTTGTATAGATGTTTAAGTTAATAATTTTGAAGACTAATTTTGTCTCTTTATATTTCTAGTAATATTTTGTTAATTATTTAATTTAAACAAATTTTTCATTATTATATTTATAATTTTTCATTATTATATTTATAATTTTTGAAAAATTAAAAAAAAAATGCATTTTAAAAAAAGGAGATATGAATAGCTAAAATCATAAATCTAATTATTAAATAGAACGTTTTGGACACTCATTCTATAGCCTTCTCCTGATACAATTTAGGAAAGAATGATAAATTTAAAGTGGTTTGTATTTTAATGAGTGAACGAAATATATAAGCCAAAGTTAAACAGAAATATAAATATATTTATTAATAATAACATATGTAAAAATTTCAATTCCAAAATTCATATCTTATTTTTGAAGTTTATTACCTCTTATTAATTTCATGTTTGTTTTTTCGTATTTTCTTAAATTGGCAATTTTTCAAGGAGAGGACTGACCCCCTACTTGGATCCACATCGCCATATAAAGATTCATACATCAAAAATTACAAAACCTACCTTGTCGTTAAGAATTTCTAATCCATAAACCCTTGAGACTTTTCCTTTAAAACCTTGGTTTTCCTCATCCCTTTCTCCCATCGTCATGGCAATTAGGCTATTAGCCAATTAGCATGTCCATGTTAATGAGTGCAAGTATGTGTGCGTGCTGGGGGTATGAGGAGAGAGAAATCCTCCGGCATACCGTAGCATACTCTCTCTCTCTCTCGTAACGTAAGTAGTTGGTGCAGCTGTTGCAGGAGGCACTGACAAAATTGCCATTAGAAAAGAGAGGAGAATGGGAGATGTTTAAATCACGACCCAAACAAACCCCTTGGCTCAATTAGCGCAGGAAAAAAGTCAATATGGTGGCAACGGAATTAACCAAATTGCCATTCGCAGAATATTTGAACAAGAGAGAGAGAGAGAAAAACACGAGATCCATCATACTATCGACAATGAACTAATACAGGGCTTCAAAATGGGGCACCAAGACTGGTTCACAGAGGGACATTCTTATTTACCTTTTTATTGGACATTCTATCAAATTTCTTACACTTAAAGAAATTTTATTTTTGTTCGTTCAAATTTTTTCTAGAACTTGAATATTTTTTTTTTTTTTTTGAACTTGTCATCATTGAAAATGTATTGATTTTTGATATCTATACTGTAAACCTGACCTTAGGTCCCTCTCTTGGTATGCCCGAATGACGATGTACCTAATCATTCTATCCTAGAAAATTTTAATTTTATATTTGTTTGAAATTTTTTGGAAGATATTAATTATATAAATAAAATAAAGTACAGTAGAAACTTGATTATCAGGATCTCAGTCAACCTCATTCTCCAATTTTCCAACAGTAGGCCGGCTTTTTATATTTAGTCTCAGAGGGTCATAAAATTCCCTCTTGAGAAGTTAAAATCATGAAAAATCTCAAAAGCGAAAAAAATCCAAACTTTTTTCTGCTCTCTTTACTTAGGTGCTTAGTAACCATGAGATAAGTTCGAATCAAATTTTTATGTCAATATAAATAAATAATCTTCTCCCTAGACAGTAATAAAATACAATATGTAGTTAAACACACAAGAAATTAGCTGTAAATGTACATAATTTCATTAGATGGCTCCATCTTCGAACGCGCTCTGTTTTTGTAAAGTAAACCGTCTTGAGAAACATCTTACTTATACTCTCGAGATTGTTTGTAGAACATTTCAACATCCTTACTCATTAATATCACAAAAATTAACTAATTATAAATTTTGTTGATTTATTATGAAATGAGAGGAGGAAATTAGTTTCTTTTTGAATTAAATTAATGAATTCTTTTAGAATAAATACTTTATGTATTAATACTAGTTTTTTTTTTCTTTAAATTTACATCGTTCTTTTGAAGAACAAAATAGATCTGAAAAAAATTTATTTGTCTAATTAAAGATGGATCAGACAACTTTTTGTTTTGAACCCCCCCCCCCCCCTCATTCTCACTACTAAATAATCTAAATTTAAAAAAATGATAATGATGTTAAAATATTTCAATTACATCTTATATCAAACTTCTAAATATAAATAAACTCTTTATTTTAAATAGGTTATAAAATTACCCCCCTTCCGTTGCGGAGAGGGTAAAGATATTGGCATTATCAATGTTGATACCTTAAAAGCCAAGGGTTCGGATCCCAGACAATCCGATAAAAATTTATTTATAACAATTGGACATCAAATGATATAAATAAAGATGTCTGGATTTTATGTAAGCTAATTAATATATATTCTATATTCAAGTCTATATGGCCTCAGATGCCGAAAAGACTTAAAAAAAAAATCCGGCACATTTGTAGTTCTGTTGAGGACATATAAAACTTGCATCGCACACAAGGTTCATCATTTTAAGAATTATCGCTAATGTTTGTTCATATTTTTATAATAATAAATAATTATATGTTTGTTAAATGCAAACTTTTGGGCGTATTTCCCTAACAATTGGCATTTGATTGCAAAAATTCCAAAATACATCAAAACCAAATTTCCAGTGATGTAAATAAATGTCTGGGTTGTATACATCTATTGTAATACTATATATATATATATATATATTTTATAGTCTATAGAGTCCAAGATGCCGAAAAGATGAAAAAAAAATTTACAACCAAGTTATATAAATTTTATTATTAGATGTTATTAAAGTTCAACGTTCAATTCCTGGGATCCTTGCTTAACAATAATGAAGACCATAATGGCCGCCTCTTGCGAAAGATCTTATTTAAAAAAGTGAAAACATTCTTTTGGTTAATAAGATGGAATCTATCTCACTATAATCCCAATAGAGTTACTTCTGAAGAGAGATTTTGTTAAATATATCAAAAAAAGAATATACCAACAAAGAATATTAAGTTTTTTTTTTTTTTTTTTTTTTTTCTTACGATTATTTTCAAGTTTGTTCGAATTTCCTGTTCAATATCAATAATTCTATTATTGAGGAGTTGTCAGTTGTTTTCAGGAAATTTGTTATGACAGAAGGGTCTCTCAACTTTGGCTATCTATCAATCCAGCAAAATTCGGTTTGTTATAATAAACAAACAAGAACAACAACAAAAGTTGTTTTGTTTCTTTTTAAAAACTTTTCTGTCTCCTTCGCTTGACTTAAATATAATATATAAATATAGTTCTGAACAAATTCACTGGAACAATAGCACTTTTTTTTTAGAAAAATATTTTTTTAATGTTCTAATTTCGTTAGTACCACATACATATACATTTGATTAATATTCTTGATCTTTTTAAATAATTTGATTTGAATTATCTCTAGACATTCATTTCTTCGTCATTTATTTTTATTATGATGATGTTATAAAGAGAGTCGACATTTTTTTTAGTTATGGGGGTGGCCAGCGAACCAGGAAATTTTTCCTTTTTTTTTTTTTTATTATTTTGGCAAAATATCAACGATTTTTTATCATGATCCAAATGTCTTCTTTTCCCTTTGTGACCTTCACCTACCCTAGTCTCGTTAGAAATATATTGATTTTATTATAGAACTAATTTATCCCATCATAATAAAATGTTTTTTTTTTCTTTTTTCAATAAACAGGTGGCCAATAATGCTATATGATATTTCTAGTATTTGTAAAAAAAAATATATCATATAGCTAAATTTAACGTTTCTTTAAAGAATTTTTTATGCGTGTTTGTGATTCGTGGTTATGTCGTGATTTTTCCC
>JAAAKE020158112.1:0-12208 GCA_010014785.2 Anisolabis maritima
ATATAAATAAATTTTTGTCGCTCAGGACGGGAAGCGAACCATTGACCTTTGGTATGTGAGGCGAAACCTCTACCTCTCCACCAAGGGACAGGGCATAGATGTGTGTATGAATGTATAGTCAAGATGGTTAAAAATGACAAGTGAAATTTAAAAAAAACATTGATGTAATTTTGAAATTACAAATGGTCACCACATAAGGGTCGTTTCTTCAAAAAAAATATATTTGAGCTTCATAAGCCAATAACAAATTAAGATCAATATTTGGCACAAATCTGTATAAAGGAAATATCAATTTACAGATGTCATTTCATCTCTTTTTTTGATACTTCGTTGTTGTTTTTGAAAATAAACAATTACTCTGACATGACATGATATCAAGAGAGAAATTACATCAGTAAAATATTATTTATGTACCAAATGATGTCACAAATATGTTTACATGAGGAGCTTTTAATATAAAATTTTTTGGAAGTTTTTTCATTTCTATTAATGAATTTCAAGATTTCATGTTATCATCATTCAAGTACTTTGAAAAAAATAATGAATCTTTTTTTTTAGTTATAGAATTGACAAAAATTAAGCACTAACGACATTATGGTCTTTCTCGTAAATGATGAAATTCACAAATTGATCGATTGCATTGCTCGTCTCTCTTCTTACTTCAATTTCGGCGATAAATGTCAAAATATTTCCCAAATCTCCCTCTTACTGTCATTTAGAAAGAACTGTTTCCATGTCTTGCTAATTCACTCACAAAAATTTTACGGCAGAGCTCACCTTGGCTTTATTTTGTACTCTTTAATTAAATAAAATTCCCTATGCTCTTCTCTAATTACATTTGACTTGTAGATTGGAAAGCCATTCACTCTGATCTTTAGTAATTTTTTTAATAGAATTTATTTACTTTTATATTTAAAAGATTTAATGATTGGAGGCTTAAAATAGGACAAAGTGAATTTTGGAAAATAAATATATCGTATTTCATTTCTGATATATGATAGAAATTTCCTTTTTCAAGATGGATATATTAAGAGAGAATATTCTCCCCTTCATTTAGCATATAAATTAATCAACAATATTTATTAATTTAAAATGAAAAACAAAAGCTGTCCCTTGGTGCAGATGTAAAGGTCTTGCTTCACGTGCCAAAGCTCAGTAGTTCGCTTTCCGTCCTGAGCGACAAAAATTTATTTATATTATATTGGCTATCAATTAGTATAAATAAATAAGTACGGAGACTAAATGGCAGCCAAAAAAGGCTTAAAAAAAAAAACAAAAGTAATCAATGTATTATAACTATAGCTTTTCATGATCCCAAAATTCGTTGAAAATATGTCTAAAATTACTTTATCTGTAAGATATTTTTTTAAATTTAATTAAATAATAAAACTAAGATATAAGAAAAAAAAAAAAAGAATATAGGCTTTTATCTATATTTTAAATTTAATTTCAAACCGTTCTTTGATATAAATATTATAAATTAAAATTAGATAAAAATATTGTAGAGAGGGTAATGTTGTTCTTAATCGTGTATTGTATTTAAAAAATATATGGGGTTAATTCAAAATTAAATTTGATAAAATTAGAGTTCTCCCTCCCCCCCTCTCTTTACCCACATAGCTGAATTTGAGTTGGTAAATAAAGTCTTTCATTTCATTTGGACCATATAGGCCCACCTACCAGGTTCCCCGTTTATTTACCCAACCAGGGTGCTTAAGTGTACGGAGACACACACTCAAACCTCCGGCCGTAGCCATCTATCTGCACCACATGAAATTACTTGATTTTCTATTTCTAATTGCTTCTGTATTTATTTATAGCTAATTCCACACGTCCCTTTCAACCAACCTAATCTTTGCTAGGGAGGTTGTCCTAGTTTGAGGAGGGACTCTTTCAGCACTCGATCATTGAGATGGAATTCTTCTTGTCCTTTCCATAGGGCAACTCACTCTCCTGTTGCCTGAGGGCTCTATTGTGGTGGGATCCTATGTTCCATTTCAGGGCATCTATTTTTCTCCGAATGAATGGATAAGCAATTATATTAAATTTAGTAAAATTTTTTGAATATTTTTGAGGTTTTCCTCTACCTGCTAAAAATGAGCTGCTTTACATGGTTTAGTCATTTACGGATTGTCTTGAAACATATTATTCAGGTTCTGCTGTATTTATAGTTTAGGTTTCAAGCGTGATTCCTGTCCAGTGAAACGTAATAAATATGAATTATTATTGTCTGTTTACAATTTACCGATCTAATGCTATGAAATTTAACTAATTCAGGGTACTCATTGTAAATTTGTAAACATGAAAAAAATTCCCCCAATTCCAAGATTTGAACGTAGGATCTTGGTTTACATGATTCCTAGTTATTTATAAGAAACATCAGGCAATTTGATTTGAAAGGCAAGGGAGTCCTGACTTTTATTTTCATATTCTTCAAATTTCTTTCATTAATTTCTTTAATTAAACAAGAATAAACAGAATAAAATAATATGATCCGGTGAATTTTATATAAAGAAAAGGATGAGCCCCTAAGCTTACTTTTTTGTCTTTCGCATCTGATGCCATTTAGACTCTGTCCCTATTTATTTATATTAATTGGCAGCTAATATAATATAAATAACTGTTTATCGCTCAGGACGGGAAGCGAACCGCTGACCTTTGGTACCTCTATCTCTACACCAAAGGACAGGGCCCTAAGCTTACTTAAAATAACTAATATTTTAAAATAAAATTGATGGTATCTCTTACGTACTCGCTATCATTTAACAATTTCTAAATATTTAATTTTATATCATAAATTCTTTTTAAAGTTGATAGTCATATCGATATATCATTATCGCAAGTATATATTACACATTCTCAAAACAAACAAATTAAATCATTGGATTTCTTTCACTGATAAATGAAGTCACTCTTTATTGGACCAGAACAGAAATAAACTTTTTCCTTTTTGCGCGTGAAAGACAAATAAATAAAAATTTCTTGGCTGCAAACTCTTAAAGGCTTAACATTATCAGTCTATGTAACTCTTTTATAAGAGGCGAATGAAAGTGCAAAATCACAAACTTTATTCTATGTATATAAATAACTAATGTCTGATGTGGTCCTCATAGATTATCATATATAAAAAATAACTTTAGAATACATTATTTATTCAGCAAAATTTTTATCAAGTTTTTTTTTTTTTTTTCATTTAAATAAAAAAATATTAAATATTATATTTGTTTTAGAGCAATTTATCATTTTAAATTAGGTTATATAAATAAATCCTTTTTTTCCT
Source organism: Anisolabis maritima (assembly GCA_010014785.2). Classification (NCBI taxonomy): domain Eukaryota; kingdom Metazoa; phylum Arthropoda; class Insecta; order Dermaptera; family Anisolabididae; genus Anisolabis; species Anisolabis maritima. Next base: position 3,281 of record JAAAKE020158112.1, read on the forward strand.
CTCTAGTTTTAGCATCAACTTTTTCCCCCTCTTTTGTTTTTATAACTTACAAGGGATCAAGCATTAACTTGTATTTATTTAAAATTTAGTTGTTTTTTTTTTTATGTTTAATTCTTAGTGATTTAATTATGAAATGTGTGTTAGAGTATTTAATTTGATTTTTTTTTCAGAATTGAATCATTTTTCGAACATATTTCAAAGGGAAGGATGGCTCGGCAAATTTTCTCATTTTGAGTGAATCACTATGCGCTCTTCATAAGTCTTAACTCACAATTTCAATAATTTAAGAAATGTTATTCAGTAGAATTAGCAAAAATTTTTGTGAAATTTTATTATTAACGAATTAATATCTGCCCAGGCCCTTGGGGCAGAGGTAGAGGTCTCGCCTGGTCAGTGACTCGCTTGCCGTTCTGAGCTACATAAATTTATTTATATTATATTGGCCATAATAATAATTATTATTATTAATATAAATAAATAAGCACGGATTGAATGTATAATTTAAAAAGAATTTCTAAATAAATTTATTATAAACATCCAATCAAATTGAAATCAAAGTACAGTAAACTATTATATATTTTCATAAAATATATATAAGGTTGGCCATCAATAATTTTTACTCTTATTTTATTCTTTATCACTTGACTTGACTTGAATTGACTTTATCAAAATATTTTGATTGAAAAAAAAATCAATTTTTTAAGTATGTTGTTTGTCATTTTAAATTTAGAATTTTTTAATATAAAAATGAAAATTGTTGACGATCAGGTTATATGCCTGTGTATATTGCGAAAAGTGAAGAATACAGTCTATTTCATTTCATTTGACATATATATTATATATAAACTACTGCTAACGTTTCGGTCTGCGTTTGGACCATCATCAGAACTGTGACAATAATATCAGAATGACTCAACCACCGTGATGAAGATCAAAACCCTGACCGAAACGTTAGCAGTAGTTTATATATAATATATATGTCAAATGAAATGAAATAGACTGTATTCTTCACTTTTTGACTTTCCAAAAATGAAAATATTTAAATGTTCTTTTACAAATCAATTTTTCAATTACTAAGGATTAGGTCAGATGTAGAATTTTTAAATGAAAAAAATTGGCCAATTGTGAGGCTAATAGTATGCTAATGCAAACGGCAAATCAACCCCTCAAAAATATTTGTATAAAGGTTATCAGTCAAATATTTTCGGTTTTCGGATAGATAATAATGATTAATAGCGAATATTTTTAGAGATTAAGAAAAGAGACGTGGCTAAGAACATCAACGAGAAATTTAGCATAAAAAATAATATTTAACTTTGTACTTGGTAATATCAATAGGCTATATATCCTAGGATTTAAATTTTATTATAAATATTTCCTTCAAAGTGTCTGTCGACTGGTGTTTTAAAAGAATCTCATAAAGATATTTTATTTAAGAGAGCCGACCGACCAATCTATATATTCACACATACTTGTGAATAAGTTAGCTTTTAAGTACGTGATAAATCAAAGTCAGTAGCCTCCTTTAAAAAAAAAAAAAGAAAAAAGAGAGCATTTAAAAATATTTTCCTTTCGGATTAAATTTTTTTGATAAATTAATTAAGATATAGCTAAATATTTTCATTAAATTCGACGTTAAAAATTCAAAGATTGTTCATATATTTTTTATGTGAGTTTTTTTATTTCATTTATTCTTGCCCCTCCTCTCCTTTGGAAAAGAAGTAGAGAGTTCTTGCTACACGTTCCAAGGGTTGGAGGTTCGCCTCCCATTCTAAGCTATTAAGTTTTATTTAAATTATATTGGCTACCAATTAATTTAAATAATAAGGGTGAGTCGGATATTGAAAAAGAAACAACTTGTTCTAAAATTTGCTACATAATTTATATGGACCGAAATGTATGGATATATTTGTCAGGTGGTCTTCATTGGCTTTTTTTGTATCTACAGGTCAAGAAAAGAGCTGATTTAAAAAATAGCCGAATATAAGAATTTATCATAATTTTCGTTAGAATGTGACCTAGTTTTTTGAAAAACAAAAAGAATGAGAATTTCGCACAAGTAGAACTTTATTTTTCAGATTCAAAGAGTTTCCTACTCTCTAAAAGCATATAATAGTAACAATAACATATAGATGATAGTTGAGAATTGGAATCGAATATTAAGCCTTCACCCCTTTGATTATTCCGGAAGTTAGGAGGACGAATAAAAATTCTGAAAGAATAAAATAAAATGATTTTTTTTTTCCAATTATAAAAGGTAAAAAAATTATTTTTCATTGATATTAACTAAAAGATAAAAGTTTGGGGGAGCTCGACACATTGAAATCAAAAATAAGATATATCATAAATTTAAATCGCACTAAAATAATTATATAGTACATCAGAGTTGATGTCCCTAACCCCTAACTAATATGCAAGAAAATTAAATTACAAACAATAATATTTTATCTATTTTTTTATTTTTTCATGAAAATTATATTTTCTATATATCCTAGACGAAGAGGAACCCACTAAGATCACTGATGCAAGGGTAATTACCGCTGAACCTCGAGAGCGTAATCGGTAGTCTCCAAAACTTGTATATTTTATAATTATAATAATACAACTTTGTAAATACTATTAATAAATAAATTAAAAAATATACTATATATATATATGTATGTATGTATAGAGAAGTTGAGAAATTAAAAATGTTGGATCTATAAAATAAAGAAAAATATGTGAAATATATTTTTTTAAGTATTTACGGCATCTGAGGCAATATTGCCTTCCAATCTTCCCATATCTATTTAAACTAAACTGTATAAATAAAATTTTATCGTACTGTAAATCTGAACCAATAACCCTTGCTTTTAAGTTTATGTATACCCCTCCAACTAACAATGATGGTGTGGGAATCATCTTTTTTGAAAATTTTCTTTCAACCTACTTTCAGTAATTCTTCCTTGTTAAAAATTATTTATATTCGGCTAGGAAGCAGCCCGAAATAAACATGTTTAATGCACGTATTTATTGAAGATTTTGAAACTAATGAAATAATCTTTGCTCTAATCTATTAACGACTTTGTTTGCCTTTCTCTACTTAACCTGGCAATGACCTCTGCTGCAAAATCTTTATATAATCTGATAATTTTTCTGGTATTAAAATTTATATGATATTTTTTATTAGAATATATCTCTGATGATGAGCTAAATCAAGGTCGAAATGTCGACAAATATTTATTTGTAAAATTAAAAAAATCATCAATCATTTTAGTTAATCCAATGTCAAATTTATATTGCGAAAAAATCTTCATATATCAAGGATTAATATCGTGAATAAATATCACCTGGTTAATTGGATGGTACAAGCTCGTAAATATTTTTTGAATAACAACCCACCCAGCTTGTATTTTTAATTGCAAAAAATTTTTTGTATCAATTTTTTTTTTTTTTAAGTTAGATAACGGAATAATTTTATCACAATAATATTTTTTTCAAGATCCCCCTGACAAAGAAATTTTTGAAGATCATAAAATTTAAAAAAAAAATGCAAGTTTTGAGATTTTTTCAATTATTTCAGGAGCGTTACCGAAATGGCTCTTAGTGCTTCCTGCCATTATTTTTGTCTCATATTTTATGTTTTTGCCAAGTACGGAGCTGCAAAAATTTGAGATTCTTGTAAAATCTGCTCATTCGCAAATCAATTGATATTATAAGTAAAAAGTAAAGAACTCCGCAGAATTTTGGGCCAAGATGTGAACAGAGCGACATTTCTGTCTTAGAATGGAAACATAAAATGATGTCAAGTATAGAAAATATTTCGTCTCAGCTTTTCTATTTCTAGTGATTTCAAAAATATGGTTTAAAAAAATATGCATACTTAATGACCTTTGAGACCAATCTAAAACGCATTGGTTTTTTGACTATTACCTACTGGTTAAGGCTCACAATTATAAATTTAACTTATCTATTTTTTATTCAATGAATATGAATAAAATTTCCGGTAAGATAAATTTCTTAAATCTTATCCAGCATGAATAATTATTATTCAAGAGCTAGTAGGAAGTAGAAAAAAGAATAGAGAAATAGATCATTGCTATTAAAAAAAATTAATTTGCATTTCTCAAATAAAAGTATGTGTATAACACCAATGTCAAGAGGTAGATAAATTTCTAAAAAGAAAGAAAAAGAAGGAAGAGAAGGCTCGGTAAATAAAAACTTCAATGTGTTATTATTATGTCATAGTGAAAAAATCAGTAAAATACTTGCGTGGAGAAGAATGTTATTCTTGTGAATGGTAATTAACCTTCGCAACGAGAATTTCTCCAAATAAAAGAGTCAAGATCAAAGCCCCTCGGATCTGAACTCGTTCATTTCCTTTCCCCTTCCCGTTCTCCATTCCCCATTTTTTTATCTCATTATTTTGATATTCATGTCCTATTTTAAATTTGCCCCGGCTAACTTTTGAAATATGATTTCCATTTGGCATTCTCTAGGTCGGCAGACAAATGTTTTTGGAATTATGAGTTGCAGACAAAAAAGTTTTTGGAAACATTGGCTTTTAAGATCTCTCTCTGTCTCTCCCTCCCTCTTTTCTCTCCACTCGTCCGTTCCCGACATCTCTTCCTCTCTGGAAGCTTATATCGAGAAAAAATAGTTATTTCTTTCTAGAAAAAATTATTTTCTTTTTATGATGATAAAGAAAATATAATAATGAAATTTTTACTTTTATTTACTACCAAAGCTGTGCAAAAATGATTGATAATTTTTTGGTAGAAAAAAAAATGTTTAAAGGCTGTGAATTTTTTGTGTATATTTTAAAATGACATAAGATCAATTAAAAACTATCGTCCCAAGAACTAAATTATCATTCTCTAAACGTTTTTATTCAATAATCATCTTCAGTTTATATGCAAATTAATTATTTTTCATTTTTAATTCCTCTTTCTTTTTTGGTTGATTTCCTTTCATTCAAAAAAAAAAAAAAAAGAAAAGAAAAAACTGGAAAATTAATTATCTAACCCAGTAGTTCTCAACATTTTTTTGGAGTGACCCCCCCCCCCCCCCACTGTTCCCTCCGTCTAAACAGCCTGACTTGTCACGATTCCAAAACTTTTACTTTAAAGATGTTGATATGATTTTGCTGAAGTTTCAATTGATGAATATTAGAGGTTTAAAAAGCCAGCATTTGTGATCAATCAATGCAAATCTTTTGGTTCACATAGTGCAAGCCATCTCCAATGCCTGATTAGTTTTTAACATGGTTGATTATGCCATAGAAAGTATGCAAAATTTCTCCTCAATTCATAGAAGAACTTTTGCATAAATTCTATGACATAACCTTATTAAAAATTAATTAGCCACTGAAGATGTCACACGTTAAGTGACCCGAAAAATGTGACAAAAAACGTTTGCTTTAGTTGTTCAAAGAGCTCGCTTTTTGCTGATATTTGTGCTTTCTTATCATCATTCATCCTTAGAAAAAATAAAGAAAATTTATGATCGATTAAATGCTCTCGAGATAATAATAATCAACGATTAAAAAATAATTTGAAATGTAATGTATAAGAAAAAATTAATTATCAATTATAATATATTTTTAAATTAAAAATTATTCTGAATATATTCGATTATCTATAATAAATAAAAAAAAAAAAAAAAACATCAATTAGGATAGTAAAAGATAGTTTAATAATTATTGTATCACTTGGGACAGGATAAAAAATGCCATGGGGATGACTTTCTTGAAATGAACATGAGAGAAGCCCACGGTTCGACTTATTAGCAAAATCAGTGACAATACTAAGGACAGAATGCCTCAAAGGTGCGTACATATATAAAATGATTTTTAGGAGCTAATCTGTGAGGGAGTTGTGTTCTCCTTGCTTAAATACTAAAGAAAAAATTTCAAAAAAAAAATATATTTCTATTTATTTAATAAAACATTAATTTTAAAAATGTTAAACAATTTCTGTGGACCATTAATTGTTTGATTGATTTCAAGAATTATTTTGTAGAATTAGCAAAAATTTTACCGTAAGGCGTTAAAGAGAGGAACTAACCCTCTTTAGAGAGAAAAATAAATAATAAAGAAATAAAACTAGCAACACTCTATTTTTATCCTTACTACATATAAATCTTCAGCTATCTACCTCTCACCTAAATAAATAATAAGTGACAAATAAGACAATTTTACGATTAATTATTCCTGATTAGTGTGGCAAAAAAATTATTATAATTTTTTTTCTATTTATACTCTATTTAATAATTATTACAGTTAAGTTAATCAGAGTGATCTCTGTGACATCTGCCGTTTCTGAGAGGACTATTAATTCAATTTTTGACAGTTCGTATAAATAAGTTGCCGTCCTTGGCCGTGAAAGTGGGTCATTGTCACGGAACTCACTATAATTAAGATAAGGTAAATGGGTTGCTATATAGAATATCTCATTAAAACAAGCATGAGGAAATTAAATCCAATTTATGCTATCATCAAATCAACTCAAAGATATAGATATATGGATTTTTAATTTTAGTAATTGAAAATAAAATTTATTTGTATGAACAGATAAATTAGGATATTACATGAACGTATATGCAAAAAAACAATTGATTTACATAAGTCCAAGCTGTATGTTTGTAGAGTAATTTTTTATTTATATAGAAAAAAAAATAAACAAACGGTGGAACTTGTTTGATGATGAAGGATGAAGAAAAAATCAAAATGGATGACCACGGGGAAGAGGCTTATGGAGCTGCCGGTAGCCATCCATCATAACGAGTTATCATCATTCATATATATATACAGAGGAGAATGTTCTGAATGGCATCTGATGGCGAAGGACATTACCCCTTTAATATATAACTAGAACAACCTTTAGGAAATTGGATGGCTTTTCAAAAAAAAAAAAAAAAAAAGAGGCCTTGACAGTTAAATTGTTGTCAAACAATATTCATTTTTTTTATACTTTTTTATCATAACCCTTTGAAAAATTTAGAATTTTTTAAAAACAAGCAAAGAGAATGTCTGTGATAATCAATCTGAAAAAAAATTAAAAACTATTCAATTTAACGAATTAAAATATTATATTATAGCTGTGCAGAGAAATTTTTTTCGTGTAAAATAATTTTTTTTTTACATATAATAAAAATCCAATGTTCAATATAATTTAAAAAATAAAAAATATTATATACCGGTCCGATGTTATTCTAAACCGTGGGTTGATCCTATATTAAATAATTATTTTAATTATTATCCATCTTCCGTTTTCAAAGGCCTGACCAGGAAGCTACAGCTCGCCTCTCTCTCACTTGACGGCACTGTATCATATTTATATATAAAGGGCGGGGCTTTTAGTGTGCGCTTTTAAATACAAGAGGCAATTTTTAAATAAAATTAAAAACCAAACATAAATAAAGACGTTATCAGTTAAATAAAAAATTTCAACCGGGATTTTACGGGGCCTGTCTGAGGATGACAAAGACAGGATGCACAGCTAATATATAATAAAAATATATTTATTCATAATGGACATGTTTTATTTTTATTTTTTGGAAAAGATGTAATCCAAAAAGTTTTGGATGGCAAGTGATCATATGCAGATAGTATGGGAAAGTCAGAAAAATCAAGATGAAGATTTTATAAAATGATTGTTGAGGTTAGATTTGAAGAATCAGCGATTATAAATAAGTTTTGGAAAAGATTGTTCCAGTCGCGCGAGGTCATGGGAACAGACTGGAAATGACTAGTTCTACTTGTCACATGTTTATCGACATGGATGTTGAGACGATGACTCTCTTGTGTGACTCTGTTTATGGTATTACTAAAATAAATATTGGGATATTAATAGAGAGAAAAAATGAAGGCTTTGAAAGTTTCGGACTCAATGGAAATCTTCTTCGGTATATATAAAAAATAATATATCTTGTTGCAATAGAGATAAAAACACATTAAAATCCTAGTCATTCTAGTTTTAAAAAATCATTTAGATGAAGAATCCAAATCGTCTTATCTTTCGATTTAAAAATTTTAAAAATTAAAGATAATTAAAAAATTAAAAAAAAAAAATTGGATAAAGTAAAAAAATGAATCACCACGTGTATTTCTTAGACATAAACAAAATAAAAGTACCGTTTCTTTTTCAAAGAAACGAGTACTCTTTGTTTATGTCGAGTAAAATCATCTAGGTAAAATTTTATCTGGCCCATTATATTTATGAATTTCTCATTCGTATAATGGAAATGTAAATTTTTAAATAAAAAAATTCAATTATATGTGAACTAGTTATTCTTAATATCTCTCAGAAAATTATTATTATCTTATTAAAAACAATACTAGCGCAAGTTGTTGAAGGAAATTATATAAAATTATTATTATTTGTTTTTCAAGGCTCTCATCAGGAGAAGTCAATTATTATTTTATTTTATTTGTCGAATTTTTTTAACGCCAGTGGCGGATCTATTTGTTTCAAAATAGAAGAGGGGTCAAATGTTAAAGAAAAAATAATTGCAGAAATTTAAAAAAATATATTTTTAAGAAAGTGGACTTGTCCAAATTGACTTTTGAAGCTTTTAAGTGAACAAATTATAAATTATTTATTTTTTTTTAATAAATTCATCGAGCCTAGAGCAAAAATTTCCTACTGTCTTTGACGTTCTCTCCATTATAAACAGTGAACAATCACAACCTTAATATATATTGAAATGTCAAAAAATTTTCCTACCGACTAAACACATTGATACACCGTCCCAAACTGAGTTCGGAGTCCGAATTGGAGTTCGACGTAGAGGCGGTGACTGCAGCAGCTGCTACAGCTGACATCAACAGGACGACGGAACACAAACACGCGGCGGCGGCGGTGGCCACCCGTGGCTCCCGCCTACCGCCTGCACCCGATCGCATTCTCACACTGACTGACGGGCCGAAAGCGCGCTCGCCGCCTCACC